>JAULBZ010006922.1:0-11947 GCA_032360805.1 Neoturris breviconis | reverse complement strand
CGCAGAGAAAGAGGACAACAAAGAACCAAGCATGCGGTAATACGAACAAACGAACCGGTACCAAAAATAATAATGGCGGAGAAGTAGTGAACGCGGACCGAGTGGAAACAATATAAACAAGACGGCACCCGATACTAAAGAACACTTTTACATTTTTTGTGAGGATATGCAGACAAAAAGTGACCTCTTCCTCATTGTAAAGTTCCTCGCTAAACGTACTGTACTTGTTTACATCTACTCGCAAATAATACCGCCCTTAAGAACACTTTTCTTAACATTTTTTGTGAGGATATTATCACGGCTACACAAAGGTTTTTTAGTATATGGACGCCTCCGTACTCCAAAATATTTTTTGTGTACATACTTACGTACGTAATAGTTTTTTTGTTGAGCAGTTACCAGGTACGTAGTAATACATGTACGTACTAATAATTTATCCTGAATTTGTTATCTTGTAAGTAACTCTTTATCAAGCCTGGCTTCTATATAATAATGGATTTGGTTTAAGGGAAGTTGTTTTATCTATGGAAGAAATAAAACTTTTATATATATATACTTTTTTAGTTTTAAATATTTGGCAATAGATTGAAGCACATACACTTATAAAGTACACCTTGTCTACCATAATATATACTGTATCAGTTAGAGAAGTCTCAATTTATTTCAGTAATACTCAATCTGGCTCCATAAAGATTCCATGAATTTGTACATGGAACTGACCTTCCATTTCAAATATCTTTCTTATAAAGGAAGTGTCTGTTGCATACTAGTTAACATTGTGTTCATTTGAAACAATGATTGAAATATGACTAACTAAGTTACCATAACAATAGAACATGAAAACTACGGAACCTAAACATTTACCACTGAATGGATATCATTTGGTTCCAAAAATGATTACAACAAAACTTGAATTTTGAATTACGCCTGTAAAACTTTATATTATATTGTATATATTCAATTTAGATCTTGTTAGGACACGATATCCTCATACTAACAGGACAGTGTCAAATCCAAGGCTTTTTTGGGGCATACCTGTTTTGAGCATATAAGCCTGAAATGAAGCCTGCATGAAAATAGTTACAGTTACCTTTACCCCTATTTGATGGTTTATTTGAACAGTACAGGTATAAAGGCTGGCCTTTTTTCTGATATATCAGAATTGAGTGATGATGTAAAAACGAATTTTGCTCGAAACTTACTGTTTAGATCCAGGACTGGCAAGGAAATATGTTCCCGTGTTGAACCCTATTAGTACTGGGAAGGGGCGGATTTCGTCCCCTACCATATTGTGCTGTATAATGTTTTAACAAATGGTTATCGTGCTGAAATCAACCCTCCCCAGTGTTACAGAGCCCTAAAAAGCCCAGTACTAATAGGGTTATTGGTGTTTTCTTACTTTAGAGCACATGACTTATAAATAACAAAAATAATGCAGGTTCTAAAGGAATTCTAAGAAGAACTGTAACAAGGTATTTGCATACCAAATGTCACAATCATATAGAAACAACTCAATGATTTCATCAAGTGTCAAGATAACGTTTTTTTAGTACAGTTTGTAGTTGAAAACTGTACTCAAAATCACTTCTCCACAGGTGATGTCCGACCATTATCTTGAGGCTTGGTGTAGAGGTTAATATGTTCCAATGTCTTCAGGTCGTCCTGGATGCAAGCCTGAACGTGACTTCCTGGACATCATCTGAGCTGAAAACTCTACTCAAAAAATACTCCTCCACACGTGATGTCCAGTAGTAATATTCAAGCTATGGATTCAATTCTTGTTATTGCCATATAAAAAAGAAAATCTAAAGCTTGTCATGGTGGTAACTAGGGGTTAGCTAGGGGTGAGTTAATAAACAGTGTTAGGTGTTTTCCCAATGGGAAATGACCATAAAATCCCCCAATTTCAATGGTGTTCTGCATTTTTCTATTGTTTTCCTCTAGTTGTACATAAAATTCTTCCCATTTCATAACAAGTATGCTGTTTTCACTGTTTATTTAATTCAATATAGTAGTTTGTCTTGGGAAAATTGGAAAATATCCTGTAAATTTGTGATATATAATATGCTTGTGATCGCCATAGTAAGAGTTACCCTACCTTGGGTTTGGGGACACACATATTGATTTTGCACACACTTAGTATTATATCATTAATAATTCCCTACCCCGCACCTCTTAGCATCCCTCAAAGGTTTTTAAGAAAATCGATAAAGTGTCAATCTGTTAATCATGGGAATAAGGGCATTAGCTTGTAATTTTCATTTTTGAAAAACGTTTAGGCTGATAGATATTAGGCCATAACATACCGTTATGGTGAAAGGAGAAGTGTAAACACTTGTCGATCTTTTTTCTAACTAGGATGCCTATGCCACAGTGAAAATAGCGTGGGTAGTTCTGTGGGTGCAAACTTTTCACCCCTCATGGGGGTGGCTGCAAAAGCATTTTATTAATTTTAAATGGAAAATGGAATAGAATAAACGTTGTGCTCTTTTGTTAAATCAATATATTACTGTTAAAATCTTACCATCCCTATAGTTTTCTTCCCTAACCAATAGTATCGATATGATACTATAAGTGTGTAAAATTGATATATATGTGTGTCCCCACAAATCAACTAAAGTTTGGGCCTAGCTCGAAATGTGATGTAATACATTCAGATTTAAATAAAGACATTATCATGTGGTACATCCATTTATATATATTTTTAGTGCCGGTTTGGTTGACTTAAACGTGCAAAGATGGTAAGTAAGACATACATATTACTGTTTTTGTACTAATGTTTGGCACAAAATTATAGATTTGTAAAAATATAATAATAACATACAGGATCATGCCTAAATTTTCATAATATTTGAAAAAATGAAGAAAAAAAATTAAAGTAGATTTTAAAGTGTTATTTGATCAAAATAAGAGCTAAAAAAAGTAAAATTCAGTAATTTTGAGAAAAATTGATCAATGATGAAGATAAGTCAATGAGCTTGAAATTGATTGGTTTCTTCGGGACGAAAAAACCAATCAATTGCAAGATCATTGATTCAGCACCTGGTAACGAATTTTGGAGATGGTCTCTATGCTTTATTTTTATTTTTTTACACGTTATACCTTCATACCTTATTTATATATTTTTCTAGCCACCCAAGGCTAAGAAAAACAAGAAGAAGTCTGCAAAGGCCAAAGCGCCTACAATTGTCGATGGCATCAGTACAGAAGAAATGAGCAAAGAGCAGGTATATATATAATTATACGTGTTCTTTTCAAATTAATAGCTTATAGAATATTTTTAAGTATTTATTTATTTATTGCATAGTTTATATTAGCCCACCAAATACAGTTTGCTATTGCTATCACTTTGTGGCTGTACCTCAATTTGCTCATAAGACCATGTTCCTGAAGTGCTACCAATTTGAAATTTGATACCCGCATTCAAGACAATATTTTGTAAGGACTTGCCAAATACTTTTCGATTTCATCTACTGGAGTCCGGATTTCAGGCAAAAAGGGTCTAAATTGCATTTTTGGTTCAATGGACTAAAAAGACTTAGACTTCCTAAAAGAATGTGATGTGATACTAAAATGTAAAAAGTAATTAAGGGTTGTAAAACTTTATTATGCCATATTGTGTTACAAAGTTAACGAGTTTATAGCAATAATTATTCCCAATATGAATTAGTAATATAAAAGAAAAGAAAATGAATGAAGTATATATTTTAGTAAAGAAAATGTATTATTTTGAAGAAAATATATTCTTCTATTGTCTAGTGTTTCTAATTTTTAAATTCTAATGTATAGAGACTAATCAATACACGGTTTCTTTTATATATTAAAACTATAGCCTATGTATTTTTTATTGTCTATGTACATGCTTATGTATACTTATGCATCAGCATCAGTCTATGAATATACCATAACATACATATAGCCTATATAACCTATACAAAGCTTAAATATACATATTTCCTATGCACATAAAGTCTATTATACCTGTAAGTACAGATCACATGTACATCTCTATTTTATAAGCATATAGTTGAAAATACGTCACCGTGACAATATATGAACATTATAGCATTATATAGTGTATAATAGTACACTGATGTAGCAGAATGGTGTTTTTATTTGAAGACATTAAACTTCAGATAAAATGGATGAGCGAATTTATTAACATACTGAAAGTGAAATGGAATATTATTTACTTTAGCTGGAGGAGTATATAGTTCGTTTACGAGAAGAACTTGATAGAGAGCGTGAAGAGAGGAATTATTTCCAATTGGAGCGTGATAAAGTCAATACGTTTTGGGAAATCACCAAACGTCAACTAGAAGAACGAAAAGCTGACTTACGTAATAAAGAAAGAGAAATGGAAGAGGCTGAAGAACGCCATCAAGTGGAAATAAAAGTTTACAAACAAAAAGTCAAACATTTATTATACGAACATCAAAATAATATTACTGAATTGAAAGCAGAAAGTAAGTAACTGTAGAGGATTGAGTTTTCATCATAACTTTAAGCATTAAGCTTAAAAATCACTTTTCCATCGAGAGTATTTATATTAAATGCTGAACTTTGGATTTGCAAACATGCATACCGCAATGCCTCGATTAAGCGCTTGGGCATACCATAATGCCTCGAGTAAGCGCCTGTGCACTCATTTAATTTACAAGGTTTTAACGGGGAACTAATTCGAGGGGGTGCTTAATTCAAATGCAATTTTTGTTATATCTTACACATTTGGGGCAAACGGGTTACTCTCTGGTGTATTTATAAAGTTTATACGATTCTTAGCATCTGATGACTGTCGTTACAACATGGATTTAGTTCTTTGAACCATGTTGCAACAAAGGCTGTCTGAGAAAAAAGACAACCTATTGATATCGAAAATTAAAAAAAATTCAACTTTCAGGTGCTGTTGCCATAAAACTTGCTCAAGATGAGCATAAAGGTAAAGAATCTGATCTACGCAAAGATAAAAGAACATTAAAAGTGGAACTGAAAGAACAAGAACTATCCAATGAAGATGTTGTCAAGTCATTGCTGAGGGTATGTAAAGGGTTCACTTCATGCCGTAAAACTCAGGGCTAGTATAAATTGTAAGCATTTATGGTGGACTTATATACGAGGGAGAGGGACTTACACACAGGATTGCTTATGCACATTTATAAGCCTCACCAGACTGAAAATTTGCCCTCTTATCTTAAAAAAATCTCATATAAAGTTTTATATAAAAAAATGTGTAAAAAGAAGAGCATGTCCTAAAATGTTGATTAAACATGCTGATTTAGAAATATAGGGAATCGCCGTTTGAAATTAAGCATCACCAAACTTCTGTCAAAATTTACTGATGCTTATGTAAAAAAAAGGTGTACATGGGCTAAATTTTGCGTCAAGGATTCAAAGAAAATAGAACTCATAAGAGAATGTTCCAAATCGTACGACTAGCAACTAATAGAACAAATACCACAAAAGAAAAGCACCAGTATGCACTTGGGTCATTGTTTTATGTATCATGCATGACCCTCCAAGTCACATTTTTATATAAAATTAAAATTTATTTAATCACTTACTCTATTCTGGTCTGCAAAATGTACACATAAGCAGATTAATTATCGTGGGACATAAAATATTTCAATGGCAATAGATTGACCATCCATGGTAAAAACTGATAATGTATATGGTTACACTTATATAGGTGCAGTAGTTTAACCCATTTTGTTCCAAAAATGCCATATTCTAATCTGTAAATTGCACATATAAAGCACAGGACCACTTAGTTATGATAGTGGTGCATTATTTACATACGAAATGGGTTTAATTAGTGAGCAATTTAATCAACGCCCTGTGTTTGTTTGAAGAAATGCATTACCTTACTAAGGGTCAAATCCGCGTGGGTTTATCTTTCACGCATAGTCAATTTTGCACATTGATCTTTTAATGTATCTTCAATTTCGCACATCCTATGAACATTGTGAGACAACAAAACCAATGAAACCGTGGTGGAGAGATCAATTACATACCAAATATCATTGAAAAAAATAAATAGTGCATGTGGTCTTTAAATGGACTCTTTATCATGTGACTAATAAAACATTATTCTATGTTTGTGCCAAGTTTCATTAAGATATCCCAAATATGTAGCAAATGTAGCATAAAAAGCTCCCTTTCTGGCTTGAGATTGGAGGGAAAGAGGGCTAAAAAGGGTGTGACACTCAGCTGGGACTGATTTTTTTCCAAAAACATTCAAATTTCCAGGTTTCCGCCAAAAAGAATCGGTCCTGGAGTCATAGTCCAACATCCCTAGAAAAGCCCACAAAAGAGCATGGCCAACATTTCTCAAAACAATTTTTGCACTAATTTTAGAAAAATATGGTTTTGCGGTTTCGGAATCTAGTATGGCGAACAGACAAACAGATAAAGATCTGAATGACTGTAGTAATAATATAGGGGGTGGTATTCTTGAAGCTAGTGTTTACATATTCATTCACTATTAGTACTACTGTTTGTTTACCTTATTATAATAACATTTTAATGATTCTAGGGTAAAGATGAAGAGGTGACAAAACTTCGTAATGACTTTGAAAGAATTGCCAAAGGTTTGTTCATGTTCCTGCAGTGCTTGAAATAAAAATCACTCCTCCACAGTGATTATTGACTCTTATTTTGTATTTGTGATGTGTCATTATAGATTGATCCATGTACTATATATTTTTTCCATTATCTCTTCTTAATTTTAGAGAAGAATTTTGCGCCTTTAACTAAAGTATCTCGGCATGTTGCTTAAATTTTATTATTCTCCAAAATTTTATTTTAAGAAATTTAATTTTCTTTGCTTCCATGTCTTTTCGGCGGCAATTCTTTTCTATTGCATACCCTATTACCTGACTATAGGCACACACCACGTATAGGTGTACGCACCTATGCCCGGGTAAAGTTTCATGCACTTAATATGGTTCTCAATATATTTTATACCAAAACTAAAAAATACCGAACGAAAAGGGAAACGACACCGATAATAGTATTGATGTTATTTGATTGTTATATATCCAATAAAAGGCATTTTAACCTTGCAATACTGAAGTATTTTCCACTAAAATACTGAACACAAATTACAAGTTACTCAAATTGTGTTTGGAAGAGCAATTTTTATTCAAAACGGCTGAACCTTTTTTTAAAAGGCATTGTTCTTTTGAAAAATCTAAAAATAACTTGGTAATTTTGACCAAAAATGTCAGCTATTGAAAATTTCTTTAAAATGTTTTTCATATAAATTTCAAAATATTTTGTAGTCTAATAGTGAAATCTTGGATATTTTTATATAATAAATTTCGCAAATATGTAGGTGAATAGAATAAAAAGTTCTGATAGCATTTAATAGTTCTATCCAGTAAATAGAGGCATTCTTGGAAGTAACTCATCAATGAATAGATAGAATTTTTACCAATGTGTTAGTTTTTCTCCAGAATCGATTGAGATAATTTGGTGCCGTTTTTGCACTCGTACAGCAAATTTCTCCTCTTTTGTGTTAGCCTCTTGTGTTAGTTTCAATTGGTTGCCATAACAGTTTTTAACAAAACAGACCAAAAGGGGATCACTTGCTGAGCGGTGGGCAAATTAAATATGATGGCAAGTTATTCTTTACATTGGTGGTTGTGACAGTCTTTGTCTTTGCTTATTTTGAGGGTCTCACTTTCTTTTCATAAAAATAAATAAAGTTTAAAAAATGCATGATTCACGATTTTGAAGTAAATTAAAACATAAAAGACAATGTTGATTAAAAGTTTGTTAAAAACTTTATCTGAAGAAGATAAAAGAAACTTGTAAAAATTGTAAATTTTCGCTGATATTATGTGTGCCGGGTAATTATTTAATCATAAGTTTTTTGTTCCAGAGATTGAAGCTAAATATGAAAAGAAAATGCGTACCTTACGCGAAGAACTTGAATTACGTCGCAAAACAGAAATTCATGAGATTGAAGAGCGAAAGAATAGTCAGATCAACACATTAATGATGAATCATGAGAAAGCGTTCAGTGACATAAAGAATTATTATAACGACATCACTTTGAATAATCTTGCACTCATTAATTCATTGAAGGTATATTTTTGTTTGAATATGTTCATTTGGGCATACAGTTTTATTGTTAATAGGGTTACTAGAAGCTTAATCATTTCTAACTAAGAGATTGTTATAGTTTATTTCCTCTAGTATTATGGGTTTACTTTCCGAAATATAAGAAATAAACTAATAAATATCTCTTACCCTATCACTGTACATAAGAGTGCATGCACCTTTAGCAAGAAAATCTAATTTAATTTTTTTGAATTATTTTTATCAAATTTTAGCCGCTTAAAGACACATGTCCCTTTATTTGTCGAACCAACGGAATGCAATCTTAAGCCTAGGAAAGAATGAAACGTTGGCTTGAAGTGCTATGTAAAATATTCAGTTAAAGGACTGAAACAACAAGTAAAGAAAATTTAAATTTAAATAAAAAAGAGTAATTAATCAGTAAAAAAGAATAATTATGCTGAAAATGCAAGTCCTTTGTTATTCTTTGCCTAACCTACAACCATTAGATATTGTTCAAGATAAGGGCGCATGTACTTTTAAATGAGGTGTGCTCTTATGCGGGGGGATAAGGCAGTAGTTAAAAAATGATTGAGCTTCTAATAGTTCTATTCATTTTGTTTTTGTTAAAATAAAAGACATATTCTAGTGCTCAATCACTGTGGAGTATTGATTTTGAACATAGCACCAGGCTGAAGCTATACTCAAAAAACACTCCTCCACAATGATTATTTACTCTGAGATCAAGCACTGTATTCTATTTTAGCAAAGATTGATTTACATCAATTTCATCATTTACACTTGAGACACAATTCATATTTATATGGTTGTAGAGTAACCTAATGGCAATGTTTCAAATTGGTCTCAGTTACCTTTAAATATGACTTTTCCTCTTTATGCTTATTTGATAACACATGTAAATTGGTCTCAGTTACCTGTATATATGGCTTTCCCTCTTTATGCTTCTCTGATAACACATGTAAAGAAACATAATCTTACTGATAAAGGAGGCCATACTATGTCCAAGTGAATAAAGATGGATGTTTTAGATCAAACTGAAGAAAAATAATAATTTTTTGTAGGAACAAGTTGAGGAAATGCGTAAAAAGGAAGAGCGTCTTGAGAAACAGATGAATGAGGTAATGACTGAGAATCGAAGATTGATTGAACCTTTGCAGAAAGCAAAAGAAGAAGTGCAAGAGCTACAGAAACAGGTAATTAGTTTTTAACAATGCACATGTTGCTCGATAAAAGTAGCGCACGCGACAAAAATCACCTAATGGAAATTAGTCTTAAAGAAATAGAGATAAAGTTATGTTACAAAAGATCTATAATATTGCATATCGTTTCTTCAAACCTTTGTAATAGAAGTTTTTGAAATGTTTTTGGAAGAAATGCTTCTGCGGGGTGTTTTTCAAAAGTAAGGTTTTTAGAGAAGAGTACTGGGACAATGACTTTGACCGATCTCTTTGTATTGAAATCAATCAATCGTAAGTTTGATGACGTAACACCTTTTCAGTATTACTTTTATTGATTCAAGTTTGAATATAACTGATGGGCATCGTCTGTGGTGGAGTGTTTCTTTTGAGTAGCAGAATTCCATAGATGATGTCCAGTCATTATATTCAGACTTGTGATTTAAATGTTACTTGAAAAGTTTTAACTTTATTCTTTTTGTATTGCTTTTATGAGTGAGTGATAATTGATATTTTTCTTCATTTAGCTTTCTAACTATGAAAAAGACAAAGCATCTTTACAGGTTTGTGTTTATTTACTGCACGCATCATGCCAGTACTCTGTTTGAAATATTCTATCTTTTACATTTTTATACAGTAATATTGGTCTAAGAAATCTTTGTACTATAAACCAAAAATATTAAATGTATTATTGCTACATCTCAGGCAGCCTTTACATGGACCCCTAAATGAGTTTTATCCTAAACAAACTTGCAATTGATTGGTTTCTTCAATACGAAGAAACCGATCAAATGCAAGATCATTTACAGTGAAACTCATTTAGAGGTCCATATAAAGGCTGCCTAAGATAGAGCTGTGATCTAATCAATGTTTGAAAGGCATTGTTTTGGCATTCCCATGCTGACTGGTAATAATGGCTCATTGGTAGAAGTGAGAGTACCTACCTAACTAAGTCAGAGGGTTTTGGATAGCAAATTCAATTTATGATCTACCATTTACAATGCAAGAAAGTCTATCACAGGATGTTAACCAGGCCCTGAGAGATGACGTTATCAGTCATCTTCCCAATTAAAAATTGAGCAAAAAACTTCCCAATTGCACTAAAAGTTTGTTTATTTTATTGTTTTCAGTTTTGTTTCACTGATGTTTTTCTCAAATTGATGGAAAACGTTATCTTCTCAAAAATCCTAGATATCACTCTGTAATCATAATAACTGGCTTCTCAACTGGATTATCTTATATTAGCCCACTTTTTTGGGTACCTCTTTCATTAGCACGTCAGTTTTTGTTTTCATAATAATGATTTTGCATTGCACTTTTAACAGCATGGAAATATTACCAGGCTATGAGGGCCAATTGTGATATTAACGAAATAAGCATTCTGATTGGAATGTGAACTTCAATGTGATGTCATTGTAGGGCAATACTCTTACTCTATGGTATTGCCTGCTGAATTGTCATAGAAACAAAAATGGTAGCAAAAATGTAAATAACCAAATCGGGCTTTTTATATTCTTGATGTTTTCTGAGATGCCATCTTTATTGATGTCAATACAATATTAGCTTTTCCATCTTGAATTTTTGTAATCTTGAAATGAGTAATGCAAAGGTTGATACTTTAATTTCAGAAACTTTTGTTGTTTTATTGTTTATTCCTGCAAAAGTTTCTTAGTTTGTCCAACCGCAAAAGTTTATCCTACAAAAGTTTCTTAAATTAGTAACTGAAGAAATGAGGGACATAATATATTCTATAAATTGTACATTTTGGCATTAATTTTTTTTATTGCTAGTATCAGCATTTTTATTGATGACATCATTAAATTAGCATAACTAGCAAAATGACTATGGTCTTTAGTTTTTTTTAGGTGTATTATTTTGTTTTGAAACTTTGTACATACGCATTTCATAAAATGAGATAGCTAGTGTTTTTGATGACGTCACAAAAAAATAAATTTTTTGATCACATTTAGGGCTCATAAGAATGTCCACCCATTTCACTGTTTCCATTTCTTTAATGCATTTGGTGGAAAAAATATGTACACCATTTGTTCTGCTCACGAAGCAGAACAACAAATGTCGACTTTGTGGAGATAGAGGATTTCAACTTACATTTCACGGTAAAAGTCTTCTCAACTCAATGCACCAAAAAACCATTTCTTTTGTATCATTTTGGAGCAAACGGTGGGATTTATGCAAAGCGAAAACGAAGCTATAATTGCATAAACTATGTTGCCCGGGAAATATTGCATAATTATGCCAAACAAACAGAGCAGACGCAAAATAGCAACAAGAAAATGAAAGTAAATTTATAAAAAAAAGTCACAATACTTCAGATCAAAAAAACAATTATTAAAGGAGTTTATAACAAAACAAAAAAACGAGAGAGGGAGCTCTTTGAACCCCATCCCCTGCCCTTGGTAGATAGGGTTAAGGCAATAGTTAAAAAAACATAACATTTCTAGTGAAACATTGTCTAACAAAATTCTATGTAGAAGTTACATTTTAAGATTTCTCTTTCTTGCTGTCTCGGTCAATCTGTCTATTTATTTTTGGTATCTTGGGAGTCCCTTGTTTGATGACTATGTTTGTATATATATCTAAAAGCAGCTCTTTGTACCAATGGGGCAGCAGGAGTATCATCCTTAGACGCAGAGGAATGGCGCAGAATCATCGGAAGTAACATCTATGGT
>JAULBZ010006921.1:0-11947 GCA_032360805.1 Neoturris breviconis | reverse complement strand
TGGAATATTTTGATTTGGGTAATCGAGACAAAATATAAAATTTATGTTTCAAGATGGCGGATAAGTAGTGAAGAGGCATACGGAACTTCCAAAGGCCTAGCGGTGGCCTACAGCGAGAAAAAGGATGATAAACTGTCCGGAATAAAAAGTATCAGGAATTAGACGATGATACGCTAATTATCTCAAAAAGTAAATAATATTTTTTTAAATGGGGTTAAAAGCAAATGAAAGGTGAGCAAATTATCTTTTCAATGATGTATAACATGTTGGGTGAGATTCGGACAAAGTGTTTAACTATCGAACTTAAATAAAAATACAAAAAAAAATTGGCAAAATAAAAAAAAAGTAAGATGATGAGGGTACCATTTTTTCTTTTTTCTGCAAGGCATATACCTAGACAACACATTAGAAATAGTTGTAGGACATATGAACATGAATGGAGGCCAAAACAGATTAATATTCACATAGTGCTAAAAAAAATTAAAAATTATTGAGTTTTGAGCTGAAAAAATAACCGAGCGACTTATGGAAGCTAAGGTAACTAATTGTCCCTAAGAAACTGAAATGTTTGATCCAGAACCCAAAAAGTACCGAAACAAGCCCTACAGACTTCCCTCCTCTCAATGTTTTTTCAAAGAAATTCAAAGAAATCATTAAAAAATCGTGACTCGCTTGCTTCACACGGCGAAAAGAATGCGCCAAAACTGTTCTAGAACCTTTCCACATAGCATATATAAATAACCTTCAACCTTCAACGTATTTCCACGAGCGTTACAAATAAACGCTGTAGCGCCATGTCCCGTATCCCGTATCATTTTGAATATTTTGGTCTCACTTTTTTAATTTTAGTTTTTATGGACATTATTTTAATGGGAATTAAATAAAAAACAGATGGAGATTGTTTGGTTATTGTTGGGATTTTCAAAATCAGCACCGCTAGGCCTGTTTTTAAAATCACTTTCATTTTTTCGACGGGAAAATGCAAATAACACGTCAATAACCAAACGATTATATTTCGCTTTTTTTACCAAAGAAATTACCCAAAAAGCTTTGCTGCCGGCATCCACAAGTCGATTTGAAATTCGCATGCGTAATGAAAATTAGCATTTACCGCTCGGTGAATTTTTCGAAAATTAACGTGTCATGTCCGCTATTTCCGTAAATGAAACATTGGTGTAGGCAGAAAACATGGGGTACCCTATTTGGGGCCTCATGTGGGGTAGGTTATGGAGTACCATTAAACTACTGTAAAACAGATAAATATTATTATTATTATAAAGGTCTGCTGCTTGGTTATAAAGTGGTTCCTAATCGAGACTTTTGTTAACTAAAAATCTTTATATTGTCTGATTTACATGTTCCCAGTTTTTGTGAAAACAAAATAATCCGAACGGCATTGGATTACGGTATATATGGCACATTTTTTTCCACAAATTCTATTTGGTGAAGAAATCAAAAAATATAAATTTTTGCTGAGCATTTTCTGTTTTTTATTGCTCAGCTTTGCAAAATTCCCATTGTTTTCTACATGTAACAATTAACAACTTTTGTTAAACAGGTTGAGTTCCATTATCTATTAAAAGTCAACAAAGCTTGTAATTGATTGGTTTATTCTGTATGAAGAAACCAATCAATTGCAAGATCGTTTATTCACCACTCTTTCCCTGAGAACAAATTATGGAGATGATCTCTCAGAACAGTCACAACCAAATCTAATTTACTGAATTTGGTATCAAGAATTTCTTAGTGATCATGTTTGAAGTGGTGTGTTTTACTTGGCTATGTTATCTGCTTTAATGAGGCTATTGATTAGTCAACAGCTGAAAACTATCATATATACTTTAAAAACACTCCTCCACATTGATGTCCTTATAAAGAAAATAGTGTGATTAGTGCAAAGTGACATTTCAAGTAATTTTTAAAATTAGAAAATAGTCTCTTCATTGCAAGCTATCAGAGTGAATAATCATATGAACTTATCATTTAGAAGAAAATGGATTTTTATAGCAACAAGAATGTATTATATCGTAGTCCAACTCAAAATCTTGGACCAATCAAAGATAAAAAGAAAAGGTTAGCAATAACTTACTTATATTTTGTGCACGAAGCTCAAATTATGTTTGTCAGTGTTTGAAATAAGAGCATATAAATCACCGTAGAGGAGTGATTTTTGAGCATTGCTTTATAAAGCCTGAAGCTATGCTCAAAAATCCCTTCTCTGCAGTGATTAGTTACTGTTAGTTCGAACGCCTATTCACTCAAAATTTCTTTCTTTCTTTACAGACCTAAGCGGAATATTTTCCTGCTTGTGACTTCTAAAATTCTACATACACTTGGAGTATTCCTATGTTACGAAGTGTTGAAAGCCATCAATTTTGTGCAGTTTTTATTTATTATTAAGCTATGGTAAGAATATCAATCTAGTGAACGATGCTTTTTGAGTATAACTTTAAAACTACAAATCACACGCTTCAAACTCCGTATTGATTGTTTGTTCTTTGTACAAGGCAGAATGACTCTGAAGCCTGAAGCTTTGTAGCCTGAAGCTATGCTAAAAAGTGATCCTCAGTGATTATTTGCTCTTATTTTAATGATTATGATTCTTGTTATTCGATCGATAACTTCGAATTCGGAGACTTTTCTCCAATTCAAGGAAAATGTGTCCCCTTTTTGCCGAAAATGTTTGAATTGAAGCATTGTTCTAATGATATACCTTTTTGTATATCTTTCAGGATTCTAAATTATCCTGGAAGCTAAAAATAACAAATAATCGCTGTATTTTTTGTAGCATGAAACTATAATACTTAACAAAAGATTATCTGCCCTTAAAAAGTATTCTATCCTATTCCAGTGGGCAAAGACTTGTTCAAAGTCTGCAATAATGATGCTAGAAAAACGTTAAAAACATTTCTGCACACAGGAATATTATGTTCCTTGACACGTTTTGAAATTAATGAACATAAACAAATGAAATTGCAGTGGACAACGAAGATAATGTTGTAAATAAAAAACGACACGTCCATGAAGACAAGTCCATGTATTTTCATTAAAAGACTCTCCATCAACGTGAGTTTAAAATTGTTGGACTCACATGCTAGCACAGAAAAGTTATCAAAATATGCAGGAGAGCAGGTATACGATGTTGAAAAATGATCGAATATGGCAGTAGTCTGGTGACTAAGTTTTCTAAGACTAGACTTTCCAGTTAAATTTAGCTAAAACAATTAATCATAATGTTATATTTGCTAATTATGAATGTTTTATTAACTATTACATAATAAAAAGCCTTTGTAATGCTACGAGAGACCAAAATAATACCGAATTTAGGCAAAAAAAAAAATTCCGGTCCCGAAGGCCAAAACTGGTCCTGGGTCCGTTTGGAGAAAAAAATTTAAATACGATAAGGTAAAAAGTCACCAAATTTGGGCTTAAAACGATAAGTGGATCTGAAGTTATACAAAGTACCCCCCCCCCCCATAGGGTTAATAGTATGAAGTTACAAAAATAAATAAAAAGTCCGCAGTAAAGACACTAGAACGATGTTTTCAACGTGGAAAATAATGCTCAAAAAGCACTCTTCTATAGTGATTATTCGCTCTTATTTCGACCGCTAGAAAACCTATCCTTAAATTTTGTGAATACTGTAACGTGTCACTCTTTTCACTCGGCAGAACTTCAGTTATTAATAACAAGCCTAAAAATAACATCAACTGTGTGAATCTATGAATGGAATGTCTTCTTGGAATGTTTTGCTTTTGAAGTAATTTATTTGTCTAGTGGAAATTAACCTTTATATTTAGCTCAGCTGTTGTCTTTACTTTCATCCACAAGCCAATAACAAATGGTAAAAAGTTAAGTTCCAAAGAGGTAAACTTCCTTTTTGTTTGATTTTGATTGTAATATACATTCTTTTTAAGTAAGAAACTCATTTTTAACTAAAGATCCTAAAAGATTAAGAAACTACTACCAATATTTCCCAAGTTTAAGGATAAGAAATTTTTTCTTGTCATAAGTGACTAAAAACTATTGATGGGGTGGGTAGGTTTAGCCATTCACAAATAGCATAATAAAGCCAGTGCTTTATTATGCTATTTGTGAATGGCTGTTGGAGAGTCAATATATGCTAGACACTGTAAAATTGTGTTATTTTGAAAAATAATCATATTTAATCAATATGTTTTATTATTGTTTGTATATCTATTACGTATTTTCTTGACCTTTTTAAACCTAAAAATATATATAAGAAACATTTTAGGAAAGTTTTATAGTTAAACTAGGATTAAGAAAGTTTTGTAACCAAACACCTCCTTTTTTGGTGTCCAAAATAAGAAACTTTCAGTACTACACCCTTCACCTGGTTTCTTATAAAAATCAATATATATTTTTATGAATACAAAAATAATTTGGAACAATATCTGTTTATGTCAAGAAAATAATGTCTCAAATTATTGACTTATCACTGACAATTAGTGTACATGTGGTGTAAAAGCCACTGCCCTGGAATTTACCAATGAGATCTATAGTTGCGAGCTCAAAAATGCCTTCAGTGTCAAGAGGCTTGTGTACATTTCTTCTTGAAGGTGGATTTCCACTAGGCAAAAAATTTGTTGCGAAAATTAAAATAAGACATTCTATTAGTAAAAATCGACGTCACACACAATGGTGATTGCAATTTTTACAATGGAACATCTTTTTTTCGGGTTTTTCAGTTTATTTGTTTATTTGTTTTATTTATCTTCTAGTGGAAGCATGTTATCATATACAGCATATTATCAGCTCTTCTTTCGTTTTTATGGTTGGAAGCTCTGGTCATTTGTGGACCTGTTAGGTAAAAATGTGATTTATGTATCAGGCCGTTTCTTGGCAGATATCATAATTTTTCTGTTTTAAGTTTGCTTATGTATGATCCAAGGTTGCCACTCCTGGTGCATAGGCTGTAGCAAGTGTAAGTGTGTCTTACTAACCTTGTGAATGAATATCTCACTCGACTTCAAATTGCTTTCCATTAGAGCAGCAGTCAGTAACCAGATCTTGAAGATGTACAAACTATATCAGTGTACGAAATAATAGGAAATGATCACTGTGGAGGAGGGATTTTTGAGCATTACTTCAGGCTTTCTAGCCTGAAGCAATGCTCAGAAATCACTCCTCCGCAGTTATTATTTCTTCTTATTTCGAACACTGTATATTATTCTGTGCAATACTTTTGGTTGTTGTGGCTGAGTTTTAGGAGTTTACACAATCTGCCAGCGTTATGTAAGTACATTGGCCTAACAATGAAATCCAAGTTACTGGTCGCTGTCACCATAAACACTCTAAAGAAAATCAGCCTCTTTGGTATTTTGTTGCAAGAAATTTAGTGTACCAATGATGTTCAAATAAGCTGGGATGCTGTGTACCAAGGCTTATTAGGTGTTTGAAATTATATTATTTCATTGCAGGCCTTAGGTGTTTGAAATTATATTATTTCATTGCAGGCCCTGAAATAAGCGCCAACAATCTACTACTGATCAGGGGATTATATAGTAATATCGGTCTTGTTGACTGACGATAATTCTTCTCCTATATTCTTAAAATTTAAGTTGAACTAAGGGTTCTCTGAAGTGTTTTGGTCACCGATTCCATATAATACTTATACACCAGGGCCCAGTTGTTCGAACGCCGATTAGTTTAATCCTCGATTAAATTGTCTTTTCACGTTATCTAATTGGTAGAAAGTAGTTTTAATCCAGGGTTAATCCTAGATTAGCGTTAATCCGCTTTCGAAACAATTGGGCCCAGGTCAATTTTATCGTAGCTTTTGGCGGGGTAGCCAAAGCATGAACCATGTGTGAATTATTATTATTTTTTAAACTAGCAATACTACCGTAGCTTGATATGGTGCATTAATACTGTAAATTGGCCATTAAACTTGAATGCCAACTCGGTGTAGACCAGTGATATATATTGCGTATAAGTGCGAGATGCAAAACGGGGGCGGGATATGCTGACTCCCTGTAAATATTATAACATCCAGTGTTAACTGTGTTAAAGCTTTAAGGTTTTCTGTGTTTGTTGACATGGACCACAAACCTAAAGTGAAACGCTACAACAGTCATAGGAAAATGTCTATGGAGACGATCAAAGTTTTTTCTTACAGAATATTTGGTGTCTTGTAGATAATCCTCCATTCAGCTGGGAAATAACGAGTAAAGAAGTAATGTTATTAAGTTTTGGGGTCGTCTTACACACTAGGTGTACTGTCTAGTGTATGTTTAAGTGTATCAAAGTCACTGTTTGACTTATACATACACAAAGTCGACTTACACACCTGCAAATACGGTAGGCAAAACATCATGACTGGTAAGATTTTACTATGACTGACAGAAACGCTAAACGCTTCCAGTTAGCATGACCGACAGATAAAAAATATTATTTCAGGGCCTGCATTGATTATTTCAAAAACATTTCTCTTGTTAAAGAACTTTGTGTGAGTATATTCTATAAAAAATTGTTGGGGAATATTTATTTTGTACAGTTTTCAGCTTTAAAAACTGTACTAAAAAAATTATCTACCACAGGTGATGTGTAACAGTTATTTTGAGGCTTGTATTTCAGCAGTAACATGTACCCAGTGGACAAAAACTTGTTCAAAGTCTGTAGTAAAGATGCTAGAACTACGTCGAATGACCCTGTTCTAGCGTCTTTACTGCGGACTTTGAACAAGTTTTTTCTCAATTGGGAAGACCATCAGAAAAGAGCAAATGTGAGTGTTGCCATTATATGTGAGAAACTATTATTGTGAATTTCATTTTGTCATTATAAATATAGTTACAATTTATAGCCATCTACTTATGACAAATTGTCATTGGCATGTCAATAATAAAAATATATACTATCTCTAATCAGAGATTAAAATAACTGACAGTCATCATCATGGAGAAGGAGAGAATTTTTAAAATATTTTCAGCAAATTTAGTTGAAAATATTTAAAAAAAATCTCCTCCATAGTGATGACCGGCATTCATTTTAACACCTGTGTATAATACTACTATAAATACTATGTTTATAAAATAATAAATGCATAAGAAATATTTATAAATATACATTCAAGTATAAATAATTATAACTGCTGGACATCATCTGTGGAGGAGCAGGGTTCGAATCATGGAACTCAAACTGCTTAACAACAGAAAAAACTTAGCGATACTGGTGAAATGGTTCGCAAAATGCTTTAATGCTGACAGCTTTACTGACATCTTTTGACTTAAAATTCTCGGCGAAGGAGTTTAAAAAATAAAAAACACTTCTCCATGGATGATGTCTGACAGTAATATTCAGGCTTGATATTATTATGCAATATAAATATAAATTAGTAAAATATGCGTGCACTTTTATTGTGCATTTTGTCAGAATTATGTTTATGCTAGATAATCATCTGGGCCCAGTTGTTCGAAAGCCGATTAACGCTAATCTAGGATTAAACCCAGATTAAAACTACTTTCTTCTAATCAAATGTTGGGAAAAGACAATTTAATCGAGGATTAAACTAATCAGCTTTCAAACAACCGGGCCCTGTAAGCTGAAAACTACTCAAAAAACACTCCTCCACAGGTGATGTCCGACTGTTATCTTGAGGCTTGTTTATAAATAATGTTAAAGTTTGTCTAGGTTGGTTCTTAATCTAAGTAAAATTCTAGTCTCTTAGGGTGCATTTTATTTTGTCATGCTGATCAAACCCAATTTGCATTTGGTTTGGATTTCAAATTGATTCCTGGGCCCACACGAAGAAATCGATCTATTACAAGTTCATTTACTACTCTGTAGATTCTATTTTTGAGATGCTCTCTTAACTGTTTCTTAAATTTTCTGAAGGTTGGTTTTCACTATGCAAAAAACTTTGTGCAAAGGCCAAAAGAAGACATTCTGTTGGTAGAAATTGACGTCATGCGATGTGATTCATCTCCTTTTGACTTGTGCACAAAAAATATTTTCCATATCAGCCTTAGTAAGCTTGGATTTATAATGTGTTTCCTATATAAAAAGTGTGTGTGTGCAACTGGACACATAATGTGCACATAAAGGACCCTCTTGATGCTATGTATCAACTCACAGTTGAAAGCTATTGGGTCATCAATTTTGTAACCAATTATAAACTTATGGACGTAATGCCTCTCACTTCTCTGCAGCTTTTTATTCAGCCCAATGTAGTCACTTTGACCTTGTTTTACCCCACCAAAACATTTTTAGTAGATTTTTAACACAAGCATTTTTAACACAAGCATTTCGTCTCTAACACTACTTGGAAGATACACTCTGCAATATATTGATTGTAGAATGAATGTCTGATAATTTGAATCAGATTAATCAGCTCACAGTGTATACGATAGAGATTTTTTAGCATAGCTTCATTTTTTGTAGCTTGAAGCTCTGATCAAACATCTCTCCTTTACAGTGATTATTTGTTCTTATTTTGACTACTGCATCTTGCTAACAGTTGTATAAACTTTTAGTAGCTGCAAGATTTTGTAAAATCTTTGATGATGGTCACACCCTCTATCATTGCTTATTTAAACGGAGCTATCGTAAAACATTCTTTTTTTTATGGAAGGTGATGTATCACTTACTAGTCTCTCTCTTGATGAACGATGTCTAAAATATAGATAAATATCATCATTGGTAATTAGTACAGTCTGATATTATTCTTAGAAATACTTAGATAATTTGAAAGGAAATAGAATAATGTTCTTAATAATTACATGGTTGGAAACGACACTAAAATATTGCACACGTGTACAGTGAGGTTATTTTAATCCTTGTACGGAAGTATTGTTATTACATATCCAAGCCAATGAAACATTGGATATACCCGCCAGACATCACCTGTGGAGAAGTGGTTGTTGAGTATAGTTTCTAGCTTCAAAGCTGATTTACTCAAAAACACTCCTCCACAAGTGATATCCAATAGTTACATTTTGGCTTGCTTGCAAGCAAGAATAAATAACAGTATTCAAAATAATACCAAATAATCATTGTAGAGGAGATTAATTTGAGCATAGCTTTGGGCTTCCAATGGATTGCAAGCTTGTGGATGTAGTACTCTTCAACGGAGATTTTTTATTAGCTGAATTTATTTAACTTTTGCTCTTTTAAGGTCCCTTGAGGTAGATCTCCACCAACCAAACTTGTTTGCCCAAATTCTAAATGAAGCCATTATATTGGTTGATATTATGAACTGAACCAATAGAGATAACTTACTTATGTCTGATAAACAGCACAATGAGTATTATTACGGTCAGGACTACAATAGATACAGTCACTGCAAGCAATCTTTTTCGAATAGCACCACTATTTTTGTGCATATTATAATACTCAGTAGTTTTTATATATATAACTTGATTAGTGGGCGCAACTAGTGTTGTGTGTAATGTCTGATTTGACTTATAATCTATGGTAATATTTGGTTCTGTTTGTAAGGTAATCATGGTTGTGGTTATTGTTGTTGATGTATGTATGGTTGTTGCTGCTGTTGTTACTTCTGAACCTGTTGTTGTTTTTGTTGAAATTGAAGGTCTTTGTGTTGTTATGTTACTTTCAGATCCTGCTTCACCAGTTTGATTTTTAGGAAGTTTTTTTGCATTTACTTCCTCAAGTAAATTGTCTCCTAAGGGATCTAAAACAAATTAAGAGCAAGTAATCACTGGTAGGCCTCTGAATTCACGTCGGCATTCCCCTGTGGAGGAACATCTTTGGAAGAAAGATTTCTGAGTATGCCTTTATAGCCTGACACAATGTTCAAAGATCTCTCCTCCATAGTGGTTATTTGCTCTTATATCGAGCACTGTAAAGATTAGAGAAAGCGTTTAAATAGTTTCTGTGGTGGAGGGTGTAATATTAAGGTTGGAGTGTGTTATTAGAATCATAATCACTCCTCCACAGTGATTACGTGCTCTTATTTTAACCACTGAAATGCTTATAAAAAGAAATAACTGGTGGATATTACCTTTGGAGAAGTATTATTATATTTATATTCAGCCTTTCAGCTGAATACTGTACTAAAAAAACGCTTCTCCATAGGTGATATTTCACATATGTTTTAAAGTCTTACATTGTCTTCTTCCAGTAAATTTAACAATCATACAATTTTTTACACTGGGTTGAATATTGCATCTAAAATTAATCCGCATGAACAAACCATCCCAATTACCAATACTATTGTTCATCTAAAAATTAATTATTTAACTCATGACGCAATGGTTTTATATTCGGAGTTTCATTCTTTTTTAAAGAAACTTCTTTAGGAGCCATCTCCAAAATTTGTTTCAAAAGCAGATATTTTAGCAGCTTTAAAGTAGTCAAAATCAATAAATTTGTGCAGTATATTTTGATGTCACACAGGTGAAAAATTGAGTGAAAAATAATCCGCATGGGAAGAAAATTAGTAAAATATTACAATGGTTACTCAAAACACCAGAAATATTTCTTATTGTTAGAAGTTTGGCCATGAAGTTTGGTCAGTTACTATTTTGAGCCAAAATAAACACAATTATAAGAATTAGTATTATGATGTCATCCCAGATATTATCTAATAGTAAATTCATTCAACATCAAATAACTATGCAGAAGGCGTGTATGGTACATTGTATAATTTTCACGTATTACCCCCTCGGAAAGAAAACCATTACCCCTGGAAAATTTTGCAATTATTTGATTTTTTTTTTTTTTTTTGATAATGCAAAACTAAAGTTGTCACAAACTTTCAGATATCAGCATTTAAGTATGGTGCAGGCTTATGCTCGATCAAAATAGTGTTAAGGTGCGCGATGCAAATTTAAAAAATAAGTATACGGGTATACAATAAATGTTATGTTTGTTACCAATTTTATATCATGAGGTTAATCAAGATAATAATCAATAATTAATAATATCTTGAGATTATTCAAGACTCAAAATAGCTGTCAGACATGACCTGTGAAGAATTGTTTTTATGTACAGTTTTCAGCTTTGCAGCTGTAAAGTGTATTAGAAAACACTGTTCCACAGGCAAGGAGACATCTCCAAAATTCTTTTCAAAAAGCAAATATTTTAGCAGCTTTAAGTAGCCAAAATCAATAAATTTGAGAAAAATTATTCTGCAATGAGGAGTATTAAGTCAATGAGCTTGCAATTAATTGGTTTGTTGAAACCAATCAATTGCATGATCATTGATGCAACACACTTCCCCTGAGAACGAATTTTGGAGATGATCCCTAATGTGTCTGCTCGAAATAATAGCAAATAATCACTGTGGGAGAGTGATTTTAGAGTCTGAAAATATATGCTTAAAATCACTCCTCCACAATGACTATTTGCTCTTGTATTGAGTGCTGCATGTTACCCGTGGTTGAAATAAGAGCAAATAATCATCACCGTGGAGGAGTAATTTTTTTAGCATAGCTTCAGGCTACAAAACCTGAAGCTATGCTCAAAAATCCCTCCTTCACAGTGATTATTTACTCTTATTTTGACCACAGGCTATTACCCTTATTCCTCTTTCATATTTCTTTGCGACAATAAATGCCGATAATTGAGCATTCCAATCAGCTTTCCAAGAACCTTTGTTTTCAAAATCCCATACGTCAATGCTTACTAATTTTTCTAATATGCATGAATTGATTGGATGAATCATGTATGTACCGATTGTCACAAAACCACCAGTGCAATCTCCTACAAACATAAAGTTTTTACTATTGTACATAATTTACAAATAAAAATTGCATTATGTCTTTCACTATTCAATTCAGTGAGATGTAATTTGTAGAATTTCTTAAAGATAATTTGGGTATTAAAATTTTGGTCTCATTATTTATACTTGGTTTCTTCATTCTGTTAACATACTTATGTTTAGGACATACTTAGGGACCATCTCCAAAATTCGTTACCAGGGGAAGAGTGCTGAATCAATGATCTTGCAATTGATTGGTTTCTT
>JAULBZ010006920.1:0-11947 GCA_032360805.1 Neoturris breviconis | reverse complement strand
ATAACGTTAGAACAACGTTCTTTGAACGTTGTTCTGACGTTATTTTGCTGACTTTGAACAGGTTTTTGCCGGCTGGGTCAACGTGTAGCTATTAACTTTTTACTGGCTATATAACCTCATATTTGACATACACTTGAGACTGATTACTGTCAAATTGAATAACTATACAGACATGGTTTATTAGTTTGTTTATCAAAGTTTCATATGATTCTCAATTTATTTTATGCAGATTACGTAACTTACGTAGAGTGAAGGTATGGTTGATGGTTGATCACTTTTATTGTTTCACGCAGGATCAAATATCAAGTTTTTGATTAAGATGTATAAACTTTTGTTGCTTTACTCACAAATGCTGCAGCGCAATGAAGAAATGAAATCAATTTGTTGCAAGCTCGTTGCCATTACAACCTTCTGTGTAGATTTATTTTTGCAACGCAAAACAGTAAAGTTGCTTCGGAACCGTACTTTTGAGTGTCTGATCAAACATCTCTTTGATCATATTTTGATTGTATCATGCAGTATTTCCTTCTATTTCTACATTGCGTAATACTTTTTTTCATAACTTTTGAATGAATGGCTTATATGACAAGAGATTTTGTGACTTTTCCTATAATTTATCTAGGAACATTTTGAAATAATTTTCAGCTACAGTTTTTTTTTTGCGCTACCTGTTTTTCCTTGATGACGTCACCATAAGTAATGGCGCCATCACAAAAATAATTATGCAAAAATGTTTATTATGGGCTGACCCAACACTATCACAGCATGGTTCTACACAATGTGCCCCCCTCCAGGATTCTCAGATCTCTAAAAAGTCCAGAGTAGAAATAGGGTTGATTTTTTTAAATTGAAAGTGACAACAGTGCGGATTCTTATTTATTGACCCAATTTTTAAAGGACTAATTTGGTAAAAAAAATTCAAAAAGATCCTAGAAAAATTGTAGGAAAAGTCCTAAAATGTCTAGTCATATAAGCCATTCATTAAAATGTTATGAATAAAGTTTAGCAAGGGAGCGCTCCGGCCTATATAGAGTTAAACACGTTGATGTAGTGTGAGAGGTAAAATATAGCTGATTGCATTTTAAAGCAAGGTTTGTTTAAAAATTGATATTAGATATTGCAAAATCTTAACTTTGAAAGGATGTAGCTATTCCCAAAGTCGTTTCAAGATAAACAGGACAGAAGATAGAAATGTATTTTAAACTATGCTAAAGATTATTCTATAATAAACCGCAAAATGTATGAATGCATTATATAATCTTGTTTAATCCATACCAGAACTTGTTGGAGTCGGCGGGGTAGATTATCCTAATTGGATGTATTTATAAAATTTTATATGCTTTGCTCTAGCGTCTTTATTGCGGACTACTTTAAGCAAGTTTTTCTCGTTGGGAAATGTATTACAAAGAACCCAGTGACAAAATACTTGTTCAAAGTCATCATTAAAAACACAAAAAAAAACGTTTTCAATGTTGTTTTAGCGATTTTCAACGTTGTTCTAGTGACTTTACTGCTGACTTTGAACAAGTTTTTGAGTATGAGTAACGGTAAATATAAGTGGCATGTAATGGCTTTTAAAGAACTAATTAATAATAGCTATTTAACTCTTTAACCCTATTTCTACTGGGCTTTTTAGGGCTCTAAGAATCTGGGAGGGGGGGGGGGGGACATTAACTTTTGATAGAACCATGCGGTACAGTTGAAACTTTCCAAAAAGTTGGGTCAACCCATATTGAACTTTTGCAGAATTATTTTTGTGATGACGTCATTACTTATGATGACCTCATCAAGAAAGAACAGGTGGTGTAAAAAAAAAAAAAAAAATTAGGTAAACATTTTTTTTTTCTCCATAATTTGTCAGAATGTTTTTCAAGCAAAAATAAGAAGAAGAATAAAATATTCTTTATCGCCTGTCAAAAAATTGGTTACTAAGGGAAAATTATCCCTAGGTACCAATTTTTTTTTTTGAAAATGTTCCTAGATAAATTATAGGAAAAGTCCCAAAATCTCTAGTCATATAAGCCATCCATTCAAAAGTTGTGAAAGACTTCCTCACTATTAAATAGTAAATAGTAACGTAACCCTATTCAGGCCGAATGATAGAACCATACTGTAGTGTTGAAACTTTCCAGAAAGTTAGGTCAACACTTAATTAACATTTTAGCAAAAACATTTTTTTGATGCCGCAATTACTTCCGATGACTTCGTAACGGGAAAATAGGTGATGCAGAAAAAAACTTTTAGATGAAAATCCTATTACAAACTATACCAAAATGATTTTCAAGCAAAGATAAGAAAAAAATCTCTTTTTTTTGAAAATCTTTTTTACTACCTGTCAAAATAGCTGAATAGGGTTAAAAAAAGATAAGTAAATATGACTTACATATTACATTCAAGAAGTAAAAAAATCTTTACCACTATTTCCTCGTATTTATATCGTGTTGTTAATAATCAAGCAGCAGAAGCAGTGTTCCATGTTCTCGATTTTTTTTATGTGTGCTTGATTATATGTCTATTTTGTTTTGACTGGTGTATTTTATAGCAAGGATATCAGATTTTATGTATGATGCTAATCCTTTATCTCTGCGGATGATAATTGTTAGAAAGATCATATTTTTGTAATGATATTAAAATATATTTATTAAACATTTGTTTTTTGTTTGTTTATGGAAGTTTAATTCGTTAAGAAGGATACATGACTAAAGGATCATCTCTCAAAAGTAACATTTTTGATAGATTTCTGCAAAGCAAAAGAAAGCGAGCGCAGCGAGCTTCGCATTTGCGGCGCTCATTTGGCAGCAATTGCGACAGATTTTCATTGTCGAGTGCAGAAAACTGCATCCGCCATCTGGTCTGGACCTTAACTGAACTTGCTTTTTGTCGGGTTTCCAAAAAAAAATGCTGACTTTTTTCACTCGATGATCTCGCAATCACCAATTTCTTTAGGTTATTGTGCGCTTACCATAGTTACGGTTAATAAAAACATTCGATGAGATTTCGATTAGCAGGGTAGGTATTCGCTTAGACAAATATCTTTTTTGTTGTTGGATTTGTCTCCTTTGCTAACGGGAATTTACCCAAGATTCAAGTGATTTTTAAAAACTTCTCCTGTTCTCGTTGTAGTGAACACACGAACGTTTTGGATGTTTTAGCTAGATAAAAGACCGGAAGAGTAGTAGAATCTACGAACGGTTATTGTGTTTTGACAACCGGAACTAAAAACTGAGAAAGAAGAAACGAACGAAGCTCTTGTAGCGTTGGCTTTCTTTTCTTCAGCTCGATCAGTCGATAGCTGCCAGAGTGTTTTTATCTTTCTGTTTGTTATGTTTTTGGTGTTGTGCTTGGTACTAGCTATACATGTCTATTCGTTTCTTCGTTTCTGGACTGGATGTCTTCTAGGTTCATCGTCAATCCACCGACCTGACTCTGTGACCCATCATGTTTATGTCTATTTTTTGGACTGGATTTCATTTCTTCCAGCTGGCCAGGTCATTTCCCCTCCCACTGTTCCCCCACCCACCCAACCCATCCAAACCAGATAGACAGTGGACTGTGTCAAGTCAAAAACCATCTTCCAGTCTACTTTTTCAACCCCTTGTATATATTTATCATTTTAAAGATGTATACTTTTTCAGCAGTTTGTCCCCAGCAAGAGAAAAAGGTAGCTAGAGAGGGGTCGTCCTTTATGGAACATCTTAGAAACATCGCCCCTTTTGGAACACTGTAGTGAATTCTCTATCGAAAATGTAAACTCGCGTAGGGACGCCACTGCAGTGTTCCATAAAGGGCAATGTTCCATAAAGAGCGGTCCCTCTAGAGTTATATTCTAGAGTTTTCAAGACTGCTACACGCGAACTGATGTTCAAACAAATATCGACAAAAAATGATGGACCAAGAGAGAATCAAGACTCATCATGGAAAATATGACATTTCTGCATAGACCGAGCAAAAAAAAGAAAAAAAAAGAAAAAAAAAGAAAAAAGTAAAGTGAAGTTCTATATATCGCAGGGCTGGGTTGGGCTCTTCAATAGCTGAGACAAAATAATTTTTTTTACCTTGGAAGCTGTTTACTTTTTGTGTTATGTTCGTGTATTTATTTTTCCATGCACACCGATTTTTGTAGATAATGTAAATAAATAAGACATTTATTTTAGATAAGATATGGCTAGTAGCTAGCCATATTTGTTTTCTTTTATGTAAATATATAAAAATGAATAAATTCTCCCCGATTCGCGAAATAAAATGTTTGCAGAAAATGAATTTTTCTCGACTCATAAAAATTTCTGCACAAGGTAGCAGCTAAATAATGACCCTTCTTGTTCTTTTTTTGCACATGGATGTATGTACAGTATTTAATATTAGATTTAAAAATTTAATTGCTTTTTTGGATGATATCGAACAGTGTTTAGTAGTGATATCGAACCGTGTTTTGAGTTTTGTCAGAAAAACTTTCTCTAAAATTTTTAAGTTCAAAATTAATTAGGCAAAAACGGTCCCAATTTCATTTTTGGGTCCAATAATGCTATGATGTGCAATATGTGTATTATATTCATATCTACTGCAGAGGAATGATTTTTGAGCATTGGTTTAGGCTATGGTATTAAATTCCCCTACTCTCATCCACAGTGATTTTATATAAATTTACCTTGTTGAAGGTGTTCCAATTGTGTGTTCCAATTGTTTATCTGACCTGAAACTTATCAATTTTATAAGGACATGAAATCCTAATGCCATGTAAAATTGGTACTCATTGGTGTTCATGGGTGAATACATAGGTGTTTTATTTTGATAAAGGTGTACCGATTGTTTATTTGACCTGAAACTTCAACAACTTAATAAAGACATGAAAACTTAATGCCATATAAAATTTGGATGTTAATCCATGATTTAAAATCCCCCTATTCTTCTCCACAAAGTGTTGAAATTGCTTATTTCTATTTCTAACACTGTATATATAATATGTGTATGGAAATCATATTTATGTGCTTAGGTTTAACTTTCACTTGGTTTGGTGGGCTACTTTTAATACTGTACCTTTAATTATGCATTAAGTGTGTGGCATGTTGGATTTTAATGTCACCTTAACCCTATTTGGGTTGGGCTTCTTAGCGCTGTGTAAGTCTGGTAGGGGGTCAAATGCCCCCTCCTACCCTCCCTGTATAACTTCTGATACGTTAATGCAATATGTGTGAACCTTGGTCAGCTTATACTTCATTCTTATCTGAACATTTTAGCGCAAAAATTATTCGGCTGACGTCATCATTTTCTGACGTCATCAAATGTAAGAGTATCTGTACCAAAAAAAAAATCTGTTGAAATAAATTTCTTCCATAACTATATACCAAAACGCTTTTCCAGCAAAAATATATATATATTTTTTTTTGTCACCTGTTAAAAATTTAGTTACTAAGGGAAAATTATCTCTAGTTATTTTTTATTTTGAAATTATCCAAATTAAATTTTCGACAATGCCACCAAATTTCAGGTCAATCGGACTAATACCAAAAAAATTATTAAATAAAATGTCATATGGAGAGGCCTCAAAGCCACGCTCCCAGCCCGAATAGGGTTGCGTTATCGTTAACTTCAAGTTGATAACACTACTTTCTATAATTTTAGGTATATTATTATATTATAAAAAAAAAATGAAGACTGCAAGAGGAACAAAACAAGGGATTAGTGAAATAATTATCGTGTCTATATAAGGTAGGAGATTTTTTTTGTTTGTTGATGGTACTGATTCCAATCCTTTGCCTTTTCTCTGTCCGGGTTCTTTCCTTTGCTGGTTGCATGTGGTCCTTGTCTGGTGCTGTGGGCTATGATGCCTTTTCTTTGCCCACTCGAAATTAAAAGACCACAGACATTTTCCAATATGTTACGTTATTGATGACGTCATAGCAGGTCCCGGTGACGTCATTAAATCACAAATGTTGTGTCATTTGTTTTCGGATTTAGGTCGGCGCCTATTAGAGAGAGCCACTTAAAAAAGGCTAGACGCTTATTACAGAAAATACGGCATATTGACTTTTTCTATAAATATACCAAGTTTCATGATATAAGTATTTTTTATTTGAAAATAAACGCCACAGTCATTTTTTATTATTGATGACGTCATGGCAGATATCAGTGACTGTCAATAATTTTTGTTTTGATTCATTTGTTCTATAAGTCTACCAAGTTCCATATCATAAGTATTAGCGATTCAGAAAAAATTTCATAATTTTGAGAATTTGGCATTTACGAAAAGTAAAAATTTAGACCAATAAACACAATAAAGACATTGCAGAGGGTCAGAAGCTCAGGGAAAGGGATTATTTTCGTAACAAGTGTAAAAATTAACGGTACTAAATATGTATTTTGACCGGAATTCGGCTAAAACTACTTTTTCAGACAATATTGGACATTAATATAGAGACTTTTTTCAAATTTCGACGAGTAATACACGCCACAAGCAAGAAAAAAACGCGGAAAACGACCACAGCAAGTCCTCTAAGATTTATTTCAGTGATTTATCTTGTAGACATAAGACTTAGGAGCTTAGGATCTTAGGATTTTTTGGAAACTCGACAAATTTTGTTGCTTATAGCAGCCTAGTACCCAGGCTTTTGAAACAAATTCGGATTTTTGCGCCAGTCGTCTAGCTAATCAAAATTAATGACTTTAATAATTTCGAATTTTTGCAAATATTCCACTTTGTCCACAGTATATTTTTCCAAGATTGTACACCCGCCAAAAAAATCCCAGTGTGACTAGGGTTAAAAATACACAGTTTCGACGCTGACATCAAAGCGGCGTCTTTCCTGCCAGTACACGACATAAAAACAACGTTGTAACAACGTAGCGACATCGTTTTGACTCACATTATTTTTAGTAACATACTATTTTCAAAAACACAACCTCATCCCCAGGTCTTCTTAGAACGAAGTTGAAGGAAACACAGTTCCGGGTACATTCTGTCAACAAAATTTAGAATTCGTTCGAGATTCACGGACTATATCTTTGTGCACTCCATGCAAAGTTATGGTGGTTTCTTACCGTTTTCAATTATTGTTTGACCTAAATTCAGAACCAAATGAACTTAATATAGGTGAAGACCAAATATTAACCAATATAATGTGGGGGGATTGTTAACAACCAGTCGTTACAGAGCTGTCTTTAACCTGAACTAGACTGAACTGAAGTTGACAGAGGACTAATTAAGCGAGAAGAGAAGAGTAAAATTTCCATTCTCAGCTAATATTTAGCACGATACTCGATACTCAAAAAAGCATTAATACTAATTTTCATTTACTGTTAAAAAAATTGACTAGATTCTCTAGTAACTTCACACCATAGAAATGACCAGTCACAAGAAATATTAATTTGGTTTGTTTTCTTTCTCGTTAGAGAAAACATGAGATCGTTGTACGACGTGGCATCGTTAGCGTTACGTACAAGTCAAATTGTACACAACCACTCTCCAATGAATTGTGTACATCTTTTTATGTCTTCCATTTATACACACCTGTGAATATCCCAAAAAAGAGAATTTTTAAAAAACAGAAGAGTTATGTGCACGTTTAACAATGTACATTTTCCGTGAGTATTGGCTCATTGGCTTGCGTGAAATGCATTTAAACAACCGTGTTTATAGGTTTAAAAATAAAATTGATTCGGACGTAACCACAAATACGAAGCCAAAGACGAGTAACCACTCGGGCACCAGTAAAACGTGTAGTCATTTTGTTTAGCATGAAAGTAAACTAAGTAGCTAATCTGTATAAGCGTATCTTGGTTTTGAAATGATTTTATGGAACTCAAGGTGCTCTGAAAATGTAAAGAATTGTATTTTTCTATTCCACATCCGGTTTCTATATCACACTACGCTGAATACGTATCAGCATTCCAGTGTTCGTCCAAACAACTTCAAAACGAGGTTACAGCGCCATACCTTATGATGAATGAATGGCAGCCATTGCATGGAACTCTAAATGAGTTTCACCCTAAGCGAGCTTGCAATCTTTGATATGTAAAGACCAATCAAATGCAAGATCGTTTAGGGTGAAACTCAGGGCTTAGGGATCCATGTAAAGGCTGTTTTATAAAACAACAAGTTTTACAACAATTCCTAGAGTATACCCAGGATCATTTTCTTCAAAAGGTTTTTTTGGTAACAAGGGATAATGCGGTAAAATAATGTTAAAAAAAAAATTGCCTCTTATTTTTTGCTTCATGAACGTTGTAGCAAGTTTTATTTTCACTTACAATTTATTTTGCGCCACTCGTTTTACTTTGATGACGTCATCGCATCGAGTAAATAATTACGCTAAAATGTTAATTATGTGTTAATCTAATCCTCTGGAAAGTTTTAACACTACAGTGTCGTTCCATCCATTGTTCCTCCATAGACTTGGGATCCTTGCAAAGCCTAGAGCCAGTAGGGCTTAACTAGGTTTTCATGCATCAATTTCAGAAGCGCGATAGACATTTTTGCGCAATTATTATTCTTAAATGTGATCGATATGCTTAACTTCTTTTACATACACGAACGCACAAAACCTAAATAAATGGTATGAAAAGTCTTCAAAATTTCTAGTCATATAAACCACTCGTTCAAAAGTTATGAAAAGAAATATAAGAGGTTTTAAGCGGTCTCAGTAATTCAAATAACTTACTAATAAATTAAATTAAGCTTATCCTACCTTACCCGCTGGGCTGCCTTTTACCCCCCCCCCCCCCCCATCCCCCCCGTATTCCCTAAAGCACTTGTCCAAATCAGAGGAAATTTTATAATTTACCGCAGATTCTTTTGCACATAATTTTGATAAATAAAATTTGCGCATTTTGCTGACGTCCGCAAAAATATATTAAAATCTCCTACAGCAAAGAAAGTCTTTTTGAGAAACAATGCGAGGGTATTGAAACTTAGAAGCATATATTGAAAATATTGAAAAATATAACATTTTCCACTACACCCTATCTAAAAAGTTCAAACAAATCCCAGGATTTTCAAGAATACATCGCATGCGCACTGATGTTCAAAAAAATACCGACAAAACCGACAAAATGGAAAAAGCTGATTGGTTTTATTTTTTGTTTTTGCGGATCATAACGGAAATATGACATTTGTGAATAGACCGGATCAAGCGAAGGTTTATATTGCAGGCTAGGAATTCGTGGAAAGTTTCTAGTTGATTGCATAACCTAAACAGTTTTACGAAAGGGGGGAAGGGTGGCTACCAGTCCCCTTCTCTGATGTGGGAATTTCCAAAAAAAACGAGTAAGGGTAAGGTTAACATAAATAACCACTCGCGTGTTGTTTTTTCTGCCAAAATATCAAATCGAGGAAACAAGAACGAAGCTGTTAGAATCAAAAGTATACAAGTAACCACTTCACAGGGGAGGATCCAGGGTCATTTAACTTCGCCTCATTACCGAGTCTAAAAAATCTAAAATAACGTACCTCATGAAATAAGTGCAATCTATCATAGATATATATATATGTCTGTAGTATTTTCTAACATTATTAAATATTTTGAAGATTTCCGCTATTGCTAAATCAAAAAATTGACGATAGCTCTATCATTTTTTAATTAAAAGCAGAAAAGCTAGAAAAGCAATCAATCAATCAATAAGTAAAATAATTTTATATAGTTTGTATGTAAAGTTACATTTTGCAGCTATTATTTTCTGTGCAGCACACATTTCGGCTTTTGAGTAATAAACAATTAAGTAGTAAATTTGAGTTTTTAAAACGATCACGGATAAAAAAGAATTGTTGTAGCCTTAACCCTATATATGCTAGTTTTTGGGGTACTTCTCAAAGCTGGGGGCGGGGGGCGGATCCCCCTCCCTCCCCCCTCCATAACTTTTGAACGACTAATAGTTTTAAGGTGAAACTTTGTAGAGTAATAGTCTATCATAAAAGAAAAAAAATGGTACCAAATATATTTTGCTGAAGTCAGCGTTTTTCTGATGACGTCACCACAATTAATTTTAAATTATTAAATTTCTTTAACCCTATTCATGCTGGGGAAGCTTGGATAGCATATCATGTTAGGGTGGGGGCAAAACGAACAATGTCAAGAGCTTGAAACTTTACAGGCAATCATACAAATTTCTAAAAAAATCCCCCCAAAAAATTGATGGCGTCATTATTTAGGCGATGGCGTCATATTTTCGGGCCAAAAATGATTTTTGACCAAATTTTTAATTTATTATATTTTAGCTAAAAAAACAAAAATTAACAAAATAATTACCGCCTCGAAAAATAGGCGTGGTTCGGGCGGTTAACGGCTTTTTTACAATTTTTTTTTTTTTGAATTCGTATTCCAAATAGAAAAATAATAACATTAACATTTCCAGAATGTTAGGTCAACACATAATTAACATTTTGGCAAAATTATTTTTTGGATCACGTTCCATGTGTTATTTCGTCAAAATTTAGTGCAAATGATGAAAAATGAACGCAGCGATTACACATCCTCAATTACAAGATATTGATTGTCAGAATATGCCATTTCATATAAAGTATGCATTTTGACACCCAAAAAACAAAACCTATTTTTTCCGACTTTGGTTACAAAAGGATCTGGTCACTGGACACCTGCAACCATAACCAATTTTTTAATAAAAACGTTTGTATTAGGTATTGTGGTAGACTTGTGAAATTTTAACCATTTTTACACACAACAAAAAGAGTTATTAACAAATATCCGCAGGATTGGGCATGTCTGCTCCCCCCCATATGGTTATATGGTTGTTTCTTACCGTTTGCAAATTTCATTTCTGTATTTCTTATTGTTGACCTAAATTCAGAACTGTTACTTACACAGTCATTATATGGTAATATAAATCTTTATATGGTTGTAGCTACACAGTCCTTGTATGGATATATCTGAGATGTTATTCAGTGGTCTTTTACAATGCATAAAGCGCATACACAATAGGAATAAGAACAACTATATATATGTATCTATATATATATATTCACTTTATGATATAGAAAGTTTTACAAAATGTTTTTGTTCATATACTGCCTCTCTTTGATCCAGCTGCTTTGAACAAATCATTTATTAATTTTGTTTTTCGAACATCCGTTCCTCCTTCTGAGGTGCTATTTTTAATGGCAATTAAATTATTTGATTTGTTATATTTTTCCAGGTAAGCTGAAATACAATAAGAAAGAATTAGTTACTTTATTCTCCTACATGACACAGCGGGAAATACTACTAGATACGGATAGTATAGCTCCTTATGCGGCATGTGCATTGCCATGCTTAGCAATACACAGTCCGTCGTTTCAAACCTGTAGATACAAGTCCGTATTCAGGAGTCTTTCACACTGTTTGGAAGTTCAGTAAAGATTGAATTCTAATATGCAAAATTTTTCCGCGCAAAAATAAAAAGATTGGTAGAAATTTGATATTTCACGCTTTCAGAAAGTTAGTCCAACACATAAACAACACTTTCGCATAATTATTTTATTGATGACGTCGTTACTTATGATGACGTCATCAGGACCAAACAGGTAGTAAAAAATAAATTTAGGTGAAAATTATTTTTTTCCAAAGTATGTACCAAAATGATTATCAAGCAAAAATAAACAAGAAAAAAAAATTACCACCTGCCAAAAATTTGATTGTTAAGGGAAAATTATCACTAGTTACTAAAAATCTTTGTTTTGAAACTGATCCTAGGTTAACTATAGGAAAAGTCCCAAAATTTCAAGCCGTAATAGGCATTCGTACAGAAGTTATGAATAAAAGTATATGGTAGGGAGAGGCACTTAACACGGGGAGGGGCACAAATTGCCCGCGGTATTTTTATTTGGCGATAATCTTTTTTCTATTAACCCTATTATATATGGGCTTTTCCATGTACGTTGAATATATGGGGGGGGGGGGGCAAAACTGCCCCCCAACATTTTATTAGGATATAAACATGCTACAAGCGTAAACATTTGCAC
>JAULBZ010006919.1:0-11947 GCA_032360805.1 Neoturris breviconis | reverse complement strand
ATAAGAACTGGGAGAAAATGCAAAATGGATAGTACTTTGTCAACTTCAAGATTGGGAAGCATTAGAAGCTCTTCTGTTAGAATTTTTGGTGCTCAGCTCAAACATTTAAGACTATGTTGGACAAATTCCTCTAAATTCCTCTATACGATTACAACTTCCTGGCTACACTGCATATCGAAGAGCTGAATCCAACAGCGTATTGGACATGATGGATATTAATGGAAGGCGACTAGCATTCACAACTGGTCACCTTATGCATCGAAAGTTATCACAAGTAAGTACCATCCTAAATTTTTGTTATGGCATTCTAGACAATATTACGAGGCCGCTAACGAAACCTTTTTCAACTTCGGACCGAGTATCGGCGAAAAAGGGATTTTCTCAAAAGTGGAAACTTGAATTTGAATTCTATGAGGTTTTGACCACATTCACCCAAATAACATGCTAAAATGATAAAGAAGAAGTGGAGACTTGGAGACATTTTTTGACATTTTAATTTTGCGTCGTTGTTGACCAGCTGTGTGCGATCGTTGTTGATCATCCTTAGGTCAGGCAGGTTTAAGTCAAGGTGCACGGTCCTGCTGATCGGCGACTTGTTTGATCATTGTAGACCACAGGTTAAGTCAGATTTGAGTCAAGCGCCAGACCTTGTTTTTGGACTTGTTCGGTCATTGTAGACCATCCTTAGGTTAGGTCAGGCAGGTTTGAGTCAAGTCACGGTTGTTGTTGATCGGGTTTGTTTGGTCATATAGTATCCCACTTCCCGCCAATATACGACTTTTACTTCTGTGTTTCCCAATTGATCCTTCCCCGTCCACATATCGTTAATAAAATTTAATAGGGCTTGCAAAACCATCCTATTTTTTATTTGGTGTGTACATAATGCTATGAGGTATAATGTGTATGCAATTTATATCCACCGTGGATGAGTGACTTTTGAGCATTAGGCTATGATTTGAAATTTCACTACTCTCCTCCATAGTGATTTGATATAATTTTATCTTGATAATGTTTATTTGAACTGAAACTTTGTCAACTTAATAAGGACATGAATTTTTATGGGACCAATGTAATAAATTTATTAAGAAATCAATATAAAGAAATTAATATATAAGTGTTTCTACTCCTAAAGTATGGGGCCTAAAGTATCTAAAAACTAAAAAAAAAATCTAAATTATATTTTTCAGGTATATACCATAAAATTTGTATATAAATATTTTAATGGAAATGTCTGTGCCATTACTTGTACGCCTTGATGGAAAAAATATACAAGTGAGAGCAAATCTGGATTGGTCAATATTTCAACTGAAGCAACAACTTTATCTACATTGCAATACTCCTGTAGAAGATTTAAAGGTTGTTTTTGCTGGTTCAGAATTAGAAAACTCTGTCTTATTAAAGGTTTGATTGTTTGGCTTTTTTATAATATATATTTTGAACCTACTTATTAGGAGTTTTGTCACTTTGCTATTTTATTTGACCTTAAAGGGGAAGTAAACACAAAAATTATTTTTTAATATAATACCAGACACATCTTAAATAACATGTTTCAAAACTTCTTACTTCTTACGACAGACTCCTCGCTTCAGAAATTCAATGTTTACATGACGAAAATCCACCACAAAATCTCGACCCCTAAGCGTTTTTGAAAAGACTGGATCGAGGGCAATTTATGACGTAACTGAGTTCAAAACATTTTATCGTCTAGAATTGTCAGTTCACCCATGGAACTGTTGTTCATGCTGTTGTTGTAGATTCAGCTAGGAAGGGGAATATGAAAAATCATGTTACTCCTACAAACTTTATCGCACCTACAGCCGATGGTATCAAGAAACAAAACAGTAAGATATTACAAATTATTTTCTCTTGTTTCTACAGCATATTTTTCTAATGATTAGTAAAGAAACATTTTTTATACAAATAGATTAAAGCTTTTAAGTGAGTATTGATGGTCTTTGAGTTGGGAAGTTGGATAGTTTTACAGCAGCCAAATATTAAAAACATTATTTTATATAGCAAGATAGTATGTATGTAAATTATATTATAATTTTACAATGCATGTCAGTAAAAGTTTCAAAATTTGCTCATCCGTGAAATTTCATACCCACAAATTTTCTATCTGGACCATCCGTGAAATTTATATCCATGAAACTCAAATTTTGGATAATGTGTCCACAAACTTTATTACCCACAACGTTTGGCACTCACAACATTTAGTACTTTTAAGCTATTCTTTTTTATTTTTCCTTCAGAAACAAGAAAAGCAAGATTTTATGTTTACTGCAAATCAAGCTGCAATTCCATTAAACCTGGTAAATTAAGAGTTCGGTGTAAACTGTGCAAAGATGAAGCCTTTGAAATAAGTACGGTAAGTATTTACTGTAAGGGTTCTACAAAACCTGATCAATTCCGACTACTTTAAAGGGATTGATTTTTGCAGGGATTAAATTTTGCCGATGGCAAAAACCGTGAAATTTAATGTTCTTATACGACAGGGGGATTTAATGGACCGTAGGCATTTGATCTATCATTTACGGCACAATAAAAGGATGAGTGCATTAGCGAAATGCTTAGTCATATAATAAGATTTTAGAGTAGGGGTCAAAGACTTCAATTCATCAGAGCAACTGCCATGAAGGTACTTATGAAGTAAAGACAGTGATGCAACATTAAAACAATGGGATAAAACCTTCCAAAAATTAACTTAATATTAGAGTAATGCATGGCTATTTGAATACTTCCTATATTGCAGAGGGAAGAAGGAGTGTATAGGTCACTAGTTGATGCAGTCGACTGATTAACCAAATTTGGGAAGATTCATATTTTACTTCAAATCAGAAGTCTAAGAAAGAAGATGATTTGTATTAGTTAATTATGCAATCATTCATGAATGATTCATACATTTATTTTTAGGGTCCAAATTGCTGGGCTGATGTTCTTTCTGCAGACAAGGTAGACGGTGTATGCAATAAAGGTGCCTGTCTTGGAAATAGAGCGGTATACCATTTTTTCACTTTTTAGCCAGACAAAGAAAATGTATTCTTCTTTGCATTCTTTTATTGTCTAGTGTTTGTTTATTTTTAATCTTAACAACCACCTTATGCTAGATGTATGTGTTAGCTTTTATAAATAAAATACATCATACACATAGTTCTTCAACCAATAAAAACATTTAGAAGCATAAGTAAGTAAGCATTGTGTAAATAGTAAATAGACATGTATGTATATTTGTAGCCTGTATACAAGTAGCTTATGTACATGTAACCTGTATAAAATTCTTAAATATTTCATTTTTATTATAAAAGCACTTACCGTATTTATGCTAATAATCCCATCGTTCGAATTTATCTACTCTAATAATTCCACCTTTTTTTCAATAGATTATAACTTGAAAATCATTCTTTTAATTATATTATTTATTTATTTCTCATTCATCTAGGAATTTTATTTCAAGTGCTCTGAATTAGTTGAAAATGAAGAACACAGCTACACATGTACATTACCCTTGCCACTTATACGTACAAATATACAAGATGTACCATGTTTAGCTTGTACAGATGTATGGTCAGTTAAGTATTATGCAATTGAAATTACTTCAAATAGTATCTATATGTGCTCGAAATAACGGCAAATAATCACTGTGAATGAGGTTTCTTTGAGCACGTTTAGGTTACAAGCCATTTTATCATTACAAAGAAACTACCCAGCAGGCAAAAACCTGTTCAAAGTTGGTAAACTAGCGTTTGAACAGCATTCTGTGAACGTTGTTCTAACGTTATATTGCTGACTTTGAACAGGTTTTTGCTGGTTGGGTAAGGGACCATCTCAATATGTTATTACCGATTTTATCAGTCATCTTGAAAAACTGCCTATGACTCGGATAGATATGTACTCTTATAACAGATTTTTCAGAGTCACAGCTGATTTTTCAAGATGGTAAGCAGAATCGGCCCGATTAATTGTGTGTGTAAACCTTGCTTTAAAGAACAGTGGGCAGAAACCTGTTCAAAGTCTGCTGTAGAGACGCTAGAACAATGTTGAAAACAAGAACTAGGTTTGACTAAATTTAACAATAATGAAACTATATATTTTTTTAGAAATCAATCTTTTGGAAGAACTTTGATTCGGTGCTCTTATCTCCAAATGTACGAAGTTTGGGTGGGCTATTACTATCACTTTTCCGTGGTTGCTCGCTTTTCTTAGTATACTATGTTTCAGAAGTGCTACCATTTTGACTGAAAAGGCATGTAACCATCTCGAAAGTTGGTATCGGCATTCTAGGCAATATTATGAGACTGCTGGCCATTTTATTTTAATTTCGTCAACTCAGGACCGAGTATCGGCAAAAAATGGATTTTTTCAAAAAAAGTGGAGACCAGACAGAGTCACGTTTGGATTTAAAACATTTTATTGATGTTTTTGATTTCTATGAGACTTTGACTACGTTCACCAAAATGATCATTTATGATTCTAATATGAATTTGACCAGAATTATTTTTCAGAAACTTTTTTGATGAAAAATAACTTTTCTATGAGTCTTTGACCATGCATATTTATTGGTAGCCATTTTGTATTTTGGAGTAGCTCCCTCCTGAATAGTTTGAGATAATAGATTTTTTAAAAAAATAATTTATAAGTTATAATAAGTTATAAGAATTAAAGTTTTCATTTTAATTTTGGGAAGCTTCCTTCTTCATACATGCATGCATACATGCATAATGCAAATCATATTTATGTGCTAAGGTTTAACTTTCACATGATTTGATGGGCTACTGATTATTATCAATTATTATGATTGATTATTATGATTATTATTTCCTATTTTAATTCATTCATATTAATAGTTGTACTCTTAATTGGAAAAGAAAAGACTTTTGCACTCATTTTTTATACTTTTAGCGATATTGTGTTAGTGTTTCCATGCGAAGATTCACACGTTATTTGCTTGGAATGTTTTGCAACATATTGTCAAACAAAACTGAATCACAGACAATTCACATTAATTGAACACATTGGTTACACTTTATCATGTCCCTGTCTTGGTAGTAAGTTGTTTCTGTAACAGCTTTTTTAATTTCTATTTTATGGCTCAGGTAACTTAAGAACTGTCTCAATTTATTCATATTGAAATTCCACTACCCGCTTCGCTGCTTCACTATTGATGATTCTGGCGTTAACACTTTAGTTTCAAAGTACTCACATAGGCATGGGGTGTTAATTTTAAAAAATTCATATTGTCCAATTTTATTTACGAAAATGTCCAAACTTCTATCATAAATCGAAAAAACTGAATTTAAAGGTATTCCAATTGTTCAAATTTGGTAAAATTTGGAACCGAAATGGAAATTAAAGTATTGAAGCCAGAATCATCATTATTGAAGCAGCACTGGTAGTAGAATTTCAAAATAAGAAAATTGAAAAAGTTACCTGAAAGTATTCTTCATCCAGCTTCTATGTTATACTAGCTTCTTTTTATGTGCCCATTTGATTAATCTTTCTTTTATAAAAATATAAAACGTCCTAACCAATTTCATAGTGCTACATTACACTATGACAAAATCTAATTTATGTTATAGTTCTCCATTTTAATTATCTATATGTGAATATGTACGACAGCTTTATTGTTAGCCAATGATGTGGACATTCCCTTGTTTAGACCAGTCTATGTACATTCGTTAGGTCTTCAGTATGGCTCTCTCTTCTCTCTTGATCCACAAAAAGATATCAATATAATGGCTATATACTATACTATAGGCTATATACAATATACATTGATATAACGTCTGATCAGTTTAGCAGGCATTACAGTACCTTTGATTGTTGTCTTTTTAATGATCGGCTTGGTTATTGGAAATATTGATGTCAAAATGTTGTGCCTTTCTTGAATAACAAACCATATTTCCTCTTTTAAATTCTGGCCTCTTATGAACGCCGCCCTCTAATAAGTGCCCCATTTTTAAATCAAGCAGTGTAATAAATGCCACCCTCTGTTAACTGCCTTCTATTAAATGTCGCTCACCAATAAAAGCCTTATTTTACGCCAAAGCAGAGCTTATTAGAAAAGTTTACCCTTGGGTAATTTTGTGTTATAGAATCTATTATCTTAGTGTTTAATTAGGTTTTTACTTTTTGAATTCACTGCATAAATTGTTAGAAATTAATAACGTAAAACTGTACTCAATAGCACCACATTTTTTATTTCTAATTAAAATTTAAGAACCGCCCTATCTTCAAACATGATTGATCTATGATTAAAATTGTTTAAATGCCATCCAATAAATGCTGCATTTTTTAGCTTCTAAAAATAAGGAAATACTACCTCCAATTAAGATTAAAACATTGAGAAAATGCTTTTGTCAAGATAAACAGATATTTGAGTTTTTAATTGGACGGATTCTCACATAATATAAATATTATGTAATCCGAACGATTATCTAGAGATTCTATGAGGATTCCATTACCGTAAATGATCGTTTAAACCCCATAGGTCAATTAAATGCAAAATTTCTTCTTTTTTTTAAATAAACGGTATAAAATATCGATTTTTAAATAAATGTTTAGACGTGCATGGAACAAATAAAATATAACAAAACTTTATTGATTAACGATGAATATATATAATGATAATTAACTTCTTTGGAAAATTATATAAAGAAAAACAAATGTCTACAATGAAAATTTTTTTTTTTTTATGAATGCCTCTGTCAATTAAACAACCCTGTCAAATAAACTCCCCCCAAAAAAATGTTGATTTTTTAATAAACGGTCCCCTTAACATACTGCAAGTAAAATCATGTATTCTTTCTGATAGATGCTTGTAATGGAAGTTATATTGAAGATGTTCACCATTTTCTAATAGCTGGACAAACACAGGTAATTTTTCTGCAACTTTCATTAGCTTGTATTTGTTACACTGAGAAAATGTTACATGAACGTATGGTTCTAAAGTCCTAATGTTTTGAATTCTTTTGTATGATTTAGAATATTCTATGGTAAGATGTGAATGATTTTCCATATTTTTCACATTTTGTAAAAGAAAATGGGTTAGAAATTAGAAAACAGGACAGGGCAGGTTGACTAAATTGGTCTTTTCCGAAGGAAAATTTAACCACAAACCTTTTCTGTTGGCCATAGAAGCAAAGTTCTGACATGTTTAAAAAAGAACTAGAAATCAGCTTAGTGTTTAAATGTGATTTGAAATATCATAATATTAAAGTAAAAAGTCATATATGGAAGTTATAGCAAATATTATGATGTTTGTACCGTTGCTATTGGTTAGGTTCTTCTTTTAAGCCTGATAACTGCCGGACATCACCTGTGGAGGAGTTTTTGTTTGATATAGTGTTCAGCTTTTAAGCTGAACACTATACTCAAAAATACTTCTTAACAGGGGATGTCCGGCAGTTATATTCAGGCTTGTCTTTACCGATGAAACAAATTAATTTCAAGGTCATACAGTAATTTTAACCCATAATAATCACTGTTGGGGAGTGTGTTTTGTGCATATCTTCAGGCTACAAACTCTGATGCTGTACTCAAACATTATTTACTCTTATTTTGACCACTGCAGTATGAGCGTTACAAAAATTTTGCTACTGAAGAATTTGTACTTCAAAATGGTGGTGTGTTATGTCCTGGAGAAGGATGTGGTAACGGATTACTATTAGAAGACGATCAAAGAAAAGTTATATGTTATAGGTCAAGAGGTGGATGTGGGGTAAGAACAATGCATTTAATACAGCGTCACTGGAAAACCTCAAAATAACTGTCCGACATCACCAGTGGAGGAGTGATTTTGAGTACAGTTTTGCAGCTGAAAACTGTGATCATAAATCACTCTTCCACATGTGATGTCTAGCGGAAATTTTGAGACTTGCACTAGTAGTTACTTTAAGAAATTAGCAGGAAATCGTATTAAGAAATTTAAAGAAACCTGTGTGAAGCATGGCAACGAACTTGTGCAATATATTGATTTCTTTTTACACATGTGCAAACCGCATGCTAACATGCTACACATTCAATTATGAAAAGAAATGTTGAACATCACCTATAGTGGTGTATTTTTAAGTATTTTTGAGTATTCTCTGCAAACGATGTCCGATATTTATTCTTACGCGGGGAAAATCATGTTGTTGATTTATCGATTTGTTCATTCTTTAATTCTAGGAATAAATGAATGTAGATTAATAATATTCAATAATGAACTGTAACGGAAAACTATTTAATTATTTATAAGCCAATACACATAACAACAGTTAGCGTTGCACAACTGTTCATTTTGTACTTGACTGCGGTACAACATGGACTCAAAGACTCGACAGATATTTTACTAGTCTAGCTTGGATTAATGTTTAGTATTTGTTATGAAATAGATTTTATTTAGGAAGAATTTATACAAGAGATAAGTAGTTATATCTATTTCTTTATTTGCCTTTTTACATTAACATTTATTGCCGGGATAGTTGTTAGCTCTCTAACTATTTACTAACTAGTAGATGGAGACTTAACAGTTGGAGGTCCTTTGCCAGAAAAACTTCAATAATTCTTAGTTTCATTGATTTTCTTTTGCACATGGTATTTAGTTTTCCCTGTTTCACAACTCGGAAACATCTAACCTGTCAAGAAAAACTTTCAACTCATTCGAAAACCTTTGGACATATTTTTTTTTTGTTACGATTTTGGTAAGAAATATCTTCTTCAAAAAGAAAGAAAGAAACAAGTTTGAATTATTTAAATTGTATGTATGCTTAATTGCATATATGATTAGTCAGAAATACTAACAAATTAATAAACAATCAAAATTTATATTGCCTGAAGGTTGATTTACACTAGGCATAAACACTAGTAGAAATCACAACTTAAGCTTGGTTCTCACTGGGCGATAAGAAAAAATATTTCTATCGCCACAATTGAGTTATGTAATGCTTACATTTTTACAATATTTTGAAATAATCCGTTTCTTGGCGTTGCTTGGAAGAACAGGGAGAGTTCTGACCTTATATATCTGCAGTTTATCTTAATTTATGTTATCGGTGTCTTACACTCATCAATTTAGACACGAAACCAAATAAACTAAATGGATTTTTAGACTTTTAGCTGAAAATTTCGAAATAACGGGAGAAACCTGCGCAAGGGACTTAAAAATCTGTTTGAGAAGCGAAAAATTCGGGATAGTGTGTAGTTGTTTAGATTAGAAGAATGGCAAATGTCCAGAATACCATGCTTCTTGTTCGATATACTGAAAAGTTTGAGAAACCGAGTATTTGAGATATAGAGAGTCGACTGTATTGCCCTATATATTTTTGTTGCTATGCAAGCAATTCATCGCCTGTACGTTCTCACCTAAACTGTACGAAATAATGACATTAGATTAGAATGTAGAAAACAGAAGGATTGTAACAGGCGAAGTGACGACCACGACGAAACAGATACCATTGTATTATGTAGAAATAGAAACTGAGAAAGAAAGGCTCTTTTTCATTTTTTTGCGGGAACTAATTTTCGTGGATTGAAACTTTTGGAACATTTTGTGGGAATTTAATTTTGCGAATAGCTTGCTTTGTAACTTTTGGTGAGAAATAAATTTCGCAAATTTAGCCAAAATTTTACGAAACTGACGAAAATTAATTCACGCAAAAGTTATTTCCCTTAAAGTAGTTCATTCAAAATGACCGTTAGTTAAATATTATCGTAAAAAGGAAATAATTCTTTTTTAGGATAGTTTGCTATTGCCAGATAATATAGCCAAAACTGGCGATAATTTTTTGTCACGTGGGCGTTCACACCAATATCAAGTTATCACTATTTTGAACACAAATTGCCTGGCGGGAACCAAGCTTTTAAGAGATCCGAGAACGAACTTAAATGATCTGAATTGAATTTGAAGTATAGTAGATTGTCTTAAAGAATGAAGACGAACTAATCTGGTGAAATATTCAATAGTTGTGGTGAAGAGTAGTCACCACTTAGCTGAGCGTCAAACGTCTATGGAGATGGGTGATGGATGAACTAATAATTGGTTTCATTATAGTTAAGAAATTAATCAATCAAGCTTTCTGTGCAAATATTTTACAATCTCATTGACTGTTCTTGTTTTTAGCATGTGTTTTGCAAAGAATGTAGATTAGTTTATCATGATGGTGAGTGTGAGCAGGTAGATGATTTCAATGATGCCACAGCAATCCATGTAAGTCATATTTGTATTCTTGTTGAACAAGTGAAAAATCCAAATGTGCCAAATTTACAATTGGTATAAAAAATCGTGAGGGTCATTGTCCCTATGGAGATTTTGCCCTGAAGGAGACGCTCTATTCAGTTTGTCTGTAGTATATCCTTCCGATAAGGACGACCGTTCTCTATTCCTGACATATTTATCAAGTGAATTTGAAGAGAAATACTGATTCTTTGCAAAAATTAATAAAAAATAGAACAATAGTTATTGTACATGCATGGTGCACAGAGCATTACACATTACCCAGTGGATAAAAACCTGTTCAAAGTTCGCAGTAAAGACACTAGAACAACGTTTTCAACGTTGTTCTATTGTCTTTACTGCTGACTTTGGACAGGTTTTTGTCCACTGGGCATATAAAAGTAGTTTCTTAATGATTGTCATTATATATTGTCTTCTAGTTTGATATTCTATTTAAAACGTTTAAGTTTTGAATGGATAGCATTGTCGTTTCTGAATTTTCCGTAAAATTGGAGTACACAATAACATGAGGGTGATAAAGTTTGCTTAAATTGGGGGGAGGAAGTCTTAATAAAGTGAGTGAAGGCGGAACATTTTGCCAAAATCGGAATCGTTGACTCAGCACTGTAAAATTTATTTCTCTAAATTTTATTTTTTATTCGTGCATGTTTTTATTTTAAGAACTTCTCAAATATATATATATATTTATTTATATTTTTTATTCTGGTCGAAAGGCTTACGAAATTGATCGTAATAATGCACGACATGCAAGATGGAGCAATGAAATTGAAAGTCGACAAACCATTGGAAGAACAACCAAACCATGTCCTGGATGTAAATCTCCAACAGAAAAGAGCGGTATGCCATTATTATAGCTATATAAACCAAAATATAAATTGTGTGTTGTTTACTCCAACCTTGTTCCCAGGAATACTTTCTGCAATGAGAAAGAGGTTGTAGTTTACTAATTAATCTATTCGTGTACCGATATACAGGGGCTAAAAAATCTCTCCTCCACGGTGATAACCGGCGTTCATTTCAAGCCCTGATATATAATCATCGCAACGTGAGAAAAACTAGCGAGTGAGGTTTCAAATAACTCTGTATTTAGTAGTCTTTCGCAAATCAGTGGACGAAATAACAGTAAATAATCCAAGGAAGTTTTACAGGGGAGCTTGGTGTGTTTCTCAAAGTTTTATTTACTTATTTTTAGACTACCAAACAAAGTTTGGATGGGCTATTACTATCAATTTGTGGCGGCAGCGGTGGTGTCCCGCTTTTTTTAATAGACCATGTTCCCAAAGTGCTAGCATTTTGAAATTTAGTACCAGCATTTGTGGCCATATTCTAAAAGGCTTGCCAAATATTTTTTGATTTCGTCAACTCAGTCCCGAATTTTGTGCAAAAAGGGTGCAAATTGAGTTTTTGGTCCAGTGGACCGAAAAGGTAAGGTACCGTTTATTTTTGTGAGACTTTGACCACATTCACCAAAATGACCAATTTATGATTTTTGTTGCCTTAGTTTATATGGATTTGACCAAGATTATATTTCTATGAGACTTTGACCTCGAATCTTTTTTGGCAGAAGTTTTGTATTTTGGAAGCTCTCTCAACAATTTTTTGAACGATATTTTTATAAAGTTAAAGGTACATAATCACCTTTTTTGGTCAAATTTTCAATTTCTATGTCAAATGGATAAGTGACACACACCGAACATACTCAGAAAATTTCAGAGTCTAAAAATGTCAAGAAGT
>JAULBZ010006918.1:0-11948 GCA_032360805.1 Neoturris breviconis | reverse complement strand
TCCATTAGCGGAAAATTCCGCGCGGAATCCAAAAGAAGAAATTATATTGGTAGAAATTGTCGTGTGATGTCAATTTCTACCGATAGAATGTCTTCTTTTGAATTCCACACGGAATTTTCCGCCAATGAAAATCCACCTTAATTCTAAGTAGCGATCTTAGATTTAGATTGAAATGAAAACACACCTGGGATGTCCATTAAGAAAATGACTGGATCTTTCTTCACGTTTCATATGTGTAAATACTGCAGCAGCTAATAATTCTTTAGTTTCTGTAATATTTAACTTTCGACCTAATCAAAGAAACAAAAAATATTTCAGCATGCACATAAAGATTGAATTACACTGGGCACAAATTTCACTGTGAAAGCAGAAACAAGATATACTATTAGCACAAATTCATGTCACATGATGTGCGACTTCAATTTCTACTAATAGAATGATTTATTTTGGCTTTCGTAGCAAATTTTTCGCCTCGTAAAAACCAACCATAATGATTTAAGTCATTCCAAAAGCAACTTTTGTGGTTTAAAAATGAAACTGTACAGAAGGGTGTTATGTCAATGAGCTCGCAATACATTGGTTGCTTTGGTGTAAAGAAGCCAATCCATTGCAAGATCATGACTCAGTACTCTTCTAGTAGGTATAAAGAACCTGAATTTGACTCAGTGCTCTAATCTATAACTTGTATTTTTGAGAAGGACCCTAACACTACCCAGTTGGCAAAATTTTATTCAAAGTCCCCAGTAAGGATGCTAGAACGTCGTTCAACGTTGTTCTAACGTCTTTACTGTGGACTTTAAATAAGTTTTGGCCCATTGGGTAGGATCTCGATAAAGTACATCAATTATAGGCTACAAAGTCTGATGTTATGCATTTTCAATTGTTCTGTTTGCAAGCACTTTAAAGAACTTACCATGGAATCCATCAGGATATTCATTGCTTAGAAATTTAGTAGTTGTATTGCCTTCACGGAAATTTTTATTATCACACACATCACATAATAAAGATATGTTGTGTGAAAGTCCCCTAATAACATAAGAATCTAAAGCTTTATCCATTGTATTTAATGCTTCGTCACGATTTGCTCCATAGGTTACAAGCTAAAATTAAATAAACTGGAAGCCTGCAAATAACTGTCTGACATCAACTGTGAAGGAATATTATTTGAGCATAGTTTTCAGCTGTAAAGCTGAAAACTATACTATAACATACCTCATCCACAGGTGATTGTCCGACTGTCATTTATGATTTTCTTTCTTTGGACAATTGAAAATTCAATTATGTGTCAAAACAATCACTATAAAGCAGTGCTCAATACAATAGAAAATAAACCGCCTTCCAATACCACTGTGTTTAATAAAGGGAATACTGTGAATTTCAAACAGTGGCCAAAATGTTCAAAAATAATATTACATGCGCACAGATGTATCAACAATAAATCACAAGATGAACATCATCCACCCGGTACTTTCCTCTGCATTAAATTTGCAGATGGTTCACAAATCTGCGAAAAGTTTACAACGACATACCTTACAAATCATTGAATCATAATAAATTGATATCTCGCTCCCTTCTATTATACCACTGTCACAACGAACCTAAAAAAAGGTTTATTTATTTTACTTATATAAAAGGTATTTCAGTCACCTGCACAAAATGGTTCTTTTATTTGTATTAACAGAAAAATTCCTAATAGTCAACAAGCCTTTAAATAAAATGCTTTTTGAGTTATTTTTCTGCAGAAAAGCTGAATACTGTACACAAAAATACTCTTCCGCAGATGATATTCGCCAGTTATTTTAAGACTTGATTGATTTTGTTACAAAACAATTTTAGGTCAACTCTATTTATCTTTATTTCAACTACTGTACTAAACAAGCCAAGGAATAACTGGCAGGCATCAACTATGTTCAAAAATGCTTCTCCACAGGTGATGTACGAGGTTAATTCCAACCTATGCACTAATTCACAAAGAACCAAGAACTTCTTGTGTGATGGAGAACATGTAATTACAAGGAAAAAAAACTATGTGGTTGAAGTAAGAGTAAATAATCACTGTGGAGGAGTGATTATTGGAGATAGCTTATTGAAAATGAAACTTACATTATCTATATGTGTTGGTTCCTTATAATGCTTCAGTAACCCAATTGATGGTAAACCAAAGTTCTTGAAAGGATCCTGCAAGAAAAAGAATAAAGTTACAGCATGCATATAAACCGATAGAGAGGGTTGTGCAAGTGAGGAAAATTATGGTGTGAATTTATCCCAATGTTTTTGCAAGAGAAAGAGAATAAAGTTACAGCGCATATCTTGAGAGGGTCCTGCACGAAAGGAAATAGAGTTATGGCGTGTATCTGCTAGCATAAGAGATTTATCATGAAATCCGCTACAAAGTCTGCAGCTGTGCTCAAATATCACTCCTTTACAGTGATTATTTGTCTTTGATTCGAGCACTGTGTATTGTAGGTCAATATAATTGCATCAAAAAAATATCAACTCAGTTTAATACTCAGAAGAAGAAATAATATCTGTGAAAGAGTGATTTTACAGTATAACTTCAAGAATTTTAGCCTGAAGCTATGCTTACAAATCCCTCCTCTGCAGTGATTATTTGCTCTTAATGTAAGCACCGAATATGTCTCTTCTCCTAACACTCATAAGGTTAAACAACCTTCAACAACACAGCTCAAATATATTGACAAATCCATTCAGTTCAGTTCAATATTGCTCAGATAGTTCAGACTTAAATGTAGAAAACACACAATTTAATTTCACAAATGGGTAGGGTGAAAAGAAAGTTTTATTTTAGCAATAGACCTTTCTCAGTGTTCTATTGTTTCCTGCATATAATAATATTGCCAAGATATCAAGAGAGAAAAATATTTTTAGTGAATGGAGAAAAAAATGTTTTTTCGCAAACATTTCATTTTGTGAATTGACAATATAAGATTTTTCGTAACCAATTAGTTTAGCAAATAATGGAGATATTTGCAAAGATTTTGTGCACAAAAAACTCTACACTTAAGGCATGTTTATGCTATATTATATATATATACCTCAGCATAAACTCGACATTCAATAGCCCAACCATTAAGCGGAACTTCTTCTTGCGTCAGAGGTAACTTTTGTCCAGCTGCACTTCTAAGCATCAATTCAACTAAATCAGTACCAGTTGTCATTTCAGTGATTGGATGTTCAACTTGTAATCGAGTGTTCATTTCAAGAAAATAAAAATTCTTATATTTATCGACTAAAAACTCTACAGTTCCAGCTGAGTTGTAACCGACTTCTTTAGCTAACATAACAGCTTGTGTACCCATTGCTATTCTTAATTCTGGATCCATAAATGGACTAAAGTGAGGAAAATCACAGCTATAGCACATAATTACAACCCTAATCTAGGTGACAAGAGGGTCAGCAGTCCATATTTTACAAGAATAGTGCTCATTTTAAAGTTAAACAATAGATTTAATTTAGCATTGTTACTTTTTCTCTCTTACTAAAGTCAAATAATAGCCATATCCATATGCCCAAAATAATAGTTAATAATCACTGTGGAAGAGTGCTTGAATGTTAGATCAATTACAAACGAGTCTGTAAATAACTGCTACCTGTGAAGAAGTGTTTGAGAGTATGTTTTTATGCTGCAAAACTGAAAGCTATCCCAGTGGGCAAAACATTTTTCAAGGTCCACAGCAAAGATGCTAGAATGTGTTTCGACGTTGTACTAGCATCATTACTGCGGACTTTGAATAAATTTTTGTCCACTGGGATACTAAAATCACGGGAAGATTACTTCCAAGTTTGCTATATTACAGATTTATTCATTAAACCCAGTGAGCAAAAACTTGTTAAAAGTCAGCAATAATGGTGCTGGAATAATGTCTTTGACATTCTTCTAGCGTCTTTACAGCTGACTTTAAACAAGTTTTTGCCCATTGGGAGACAGTCAACTGTATATCAGAGTTCCTATAGAAAACACTCCTAAAAATAAGGGCTCACCCAAAAGGAGGTGCAATTGTTACTAAAACATAGCTGATACTAAGTGCTATTCAACAGTAAGTGCTACCTAAAAGTTGATGCTTTTCAAAGAAAGTGCCAAATTCCATAAAGTAGAAAATCTCCAAGAATTGGGTATAGCAGAAGACATATTATCTTAGAGAATAAAGGATGAACATTTAAAAGGAAGTACTTTATTATCAAAATTAAATGAGGGTGAAAATTCAGACAAAATGAAACTGAGAAGAATTAGCGCAAATATTTAAATAAACGAATTAAGCAAGATGAAATTAGTGGTTAAAACTAATCCGAAAAGAATTAATGAATTTTTTTTATTTTACAGCTAATGTTTATTTTTGACAAGGTAAATCAGACTTTAAAAGAAAATCGATTGACTATTATAGATAAAATATAATTTGATGGGAAATGTGCGAAAATAATATGATTCACGAAATGAGATAATCGTTTTTTCTTTACAAATTCTTTTTCCCTACACCATAGTAAGTGCTCCTTGAAAGTAAGCACAATCACAATGTAAGAAATTTCGCTCCAAAACCAACTTTTATGGCAGGGTTAAATCAATTGACAAAATTCAACAAACATAAATCTGTACAGAAGGGTGTTGGATCAACAAACTTGTAATGGATTGGTTTCTTAATACCGAAGAAACCAATCCATTGCAAGATTGTTGACGCAATCTCCTCTATAGACTTTATTTTTAAGACTAAGTGCACTTGACGACAGCTACAAATTTTGGAAAAACAAACTTAAAACACAATTCAATCAATTAAAGCCTGGGAACACTCTACTTTGTTAGATACACACATGTCAACTATGTGAAACACTTATAAAGATAAACCTTGGTGCTTCTTCAATGACTTTTTGATTTCTACGTTGAATTGAACATTCCCTTTCATTTAGATAAATCTAAGTAATAAGAAAAACTTATATTAGTATGCCTGCTGGAGATAAGAGCAAATAATTAACATGCAGGAGAGATTTTAGAGCATAGCTTCAAGCTATAACACCTAAAGTTATTCTCAAAAATCACTCTTTCGTAGTGATCATTTTGTTCTTAGTTCCAGCATGGCCATTTATGGTTGTTCTTATGTAGCAATAAGATTTCGCCAGTGGTATAGTCAAAAAGCTTTACAGCGGTCGAAATAAGAGTAAATAATCACTGTGAAGGAGGAATTATTGAGAATAGCTTCAGGCTTTCTAGCTTGAAGTTACGTTCAGAAATCGATCATCCACAGTGATTATTTTCTTATTTCAACCACTGCTTAACAACCAATTTGAAAGAAACAAACAATCAATTCAACATTCTATTTCTCTTGAAGAATGAAACCTTTTACGGGAAACATTCAAGGAAATGTAAACTGAAATAAGAAAGAGATGTAGTGTGTAACAGTTATAAAGATTTTGTTTAATTTGTGTATTTTGGTTAGCATATGAAAAGATTTTGTATGGAAAAAAATGGTATTATATATCTACCGTAAGTGTTGTTTTTTCTCAATGAAAATAACTGTTCACATACGAAAGAAGCAAAGAAACCATGCAGCTTCAAAAAGTTAAAAAGATTGTTCGATATTTTATTTCTCAAAAAAACAAACTGTTCTGCATATGAAGAATAAATTCGTACCACATTGCCATGTTGATCACCCATCACCTAAAGTAATTACAGAATAATGTATCAAATATTAATAAAGGGTAGGCACAGGAATAATAATAATATTTGTTTATGCCCATGCAGCAATTTTAGTTCACAGCACGGATGATAGGGCTCATGCTGATTTGTTTGTTGGCTTAATAACGTTTGAAATGAGATCAACAGAAGTTGTTACAGGCAATATTAAACTATATAAAATTGTAAATAAATAATCTTTGTCGGCGCCAATATAATGTTAGCTTTTCAGTGTCATGTTTTTTTTTACCTTGAAATGAGTACAGAACCGAAGGTGATAGCTCTATTACTTCAAAGCATTAGAATCCATATACTGTTTCCTTCAGTTAATACAGTAAAATATTAACCTTCAACCTTCCTAGAAAACCTTGCAAGCTCAGTTTTGTACTTTCAGTTTCAGGTTAATATTTTTCGGTATACTATAGGCTCAATAAAGATTTTTATGTGAATATCTCACTCATTTCTATGTGCATTATTCAGGGCTTACTATGAATTAGTTTCAAAGGTAACCTTTGAAGAAATATTTGAAACTTTTAAGTATCATTCAATGTACATACACACATACAGGTGAAGGAGAAATGCTTTTAATCACAGAGTAATCCAAACATATTGATTGAAACTTTAGAAATAGTATAGTTTTGAAAAAAGCTAACCAACTGCAAAATACAAACCTGAATTTCGATGTGTCTTGGATCTTCAACAAATTTTTCAATTAATAACCTATCATCGTTAAAACTCTTTGCAGCTTCTTGGGAACTTAATCTAAATCCTGTGCGCACTTCATCTTCGTTATACGCTACTCTCATTCCTTTACCTCCACCACCTGCAGATGCTTTTAACATAATTGGATAACCTAAAAATGCAGGATAATGTGAAAATTATTAACTTATGTATGTAAACAAATAACCAAGATAAAATATTACTATTTCCTGTACTCACACTGATTTCTTCATGGAGAGGCTAAATAGCTTACTCGTATTGAAATTAAAGTAGTACTCATTTACACTCATTTTTGAATTCGCAAGATTTAATTTTGCAGATATAAAGTTAGAGATATTCGCTCAGCTTTGAATTTGCGCAAGTCCAGGCTCTTTCTAGCCAAAAATACTCACAATTGAATAGTTTTTAATTAAATATGACCATCTACGTATAAAATACAAATTACTTTTTACTTTATGTTATAAGTACCTGGATATTTTGTCTCAAATAGTTCTTAATAATTTTACAAATGGGTACAAATGGGTTTACAGGCATTTCCGATTTTTTAGTAAAATAATTTTGAAATCATGTTTTTTATTATTCTCTTTTTGATCATCTTAGTTTTGCCCAGCAGTCTCAAAAATGTTGCTTAGAATGCCTTTACCAAATTTTAAGACGACCCCATGTTTTCACCACAATTTTGCTCCATATTAGGTCCTCAATTATTTGCAACACGATACATACCAATCGATTCAGCTAATTTAACAGCTTCATCATCATTTGCCACAACTCCATCATAACCAGGTATTGTATTAACTTTCGCTTTAATCCCAATGCGTTTACTTTCAATCTTATCACCCATTGCTTTCAATGCAAATTTGTTGGGACCAATAAAAACGATACCACATTTTTCCTTTATAAAATAACACATATAGATGTCTAATTAATGATTTACCGCATTTCCTTAATTAAGCGCCCCCTCCCTCGAATAAGCGTCTCCTTCAAATAAAAATCTTATTAAAATAAAAATAAACTTTATATTCTAATACATGTGTATGTTCATGTTGGTGTATAGCCCAGATGCTTTTTCAAGTAACTTGGAAAAGAGTTTCTGAAATTGTTAGGTTCTTTGATCTTGCTCTATTAGAAATTTGTATGACCACTGGTGATACGTAACAATGCATATCTGTATTACATTCATTTGGTTATTTTTCTCTTTTTCAATTTTCCAAAAAATTTAAATAAGTTCCCCCCCTTAAATAATCGCCCCCTAAAACTGTTTAAATAAATAAGCACCCCAAGCGCTTAATCAAGGAATTACGGTATATGAAAATAAAGGGCCTCATATCACCTTTCACATTCAATGATTCTCTCAATGAGTGGATTTTTTATACACCTTATTTTTTCATTTAATTAAACTGAATGCTGAAAATAAATGTCAGCCTTCACCTATGGAGGAGTGATTATTTAGTATAGCTTTCAGGTTCAAAGCTGAAAAGTAAACTCAAAAACAATCCTCATACAAAAGTCATGTCTGGCAGTTATTTTCTGAATTACAACTAATTTAAGAATCTTCTAAATAGAACTTACCAGTTCTTCATAAAAATGATAATTTTCAGACAGAAATCCATAGCCTGGATGAACCTAAACACAAATAATAAAACAATTATATATAGTCTTTCTAGCGCAGTAAAGCATACACAGCTTAAATAACTAGCCTGAAGTTCTCCAGTGTTCATAACAAGAACAAATAAACCATGTGGAGGAGTAATCTTTGCGTATAGCTTCAGGCTTTATAGTCTGAAGCTATGCTAAACAAACCCTGCTCTACATTGATTATTTGCTCTGTTTTCTAAAGCACTGATACTCACAACTGAAGAATCCCATGCACATTCACAGATGAAGTATATGATTTAGCTTTCCTACCTTTGTAATGAAAATTATGATCAATTGTAACATCTCATACATATAAAATATATAAGATAAAAAAAAATAGACTGACAAATATGAAAAGATAAACCCTACAGTGGTTAATATAAAAAGTAAATAATCGCTGAGGAGAAGAGACTTTTGAGCATAGCCTTAGCCATTACAGTCTAAAACTTTGCTCAAAAATTACTCCACCACAGTGATTATTTGCTCTTATTTCAACCACTGGAATATGCATACTGCTTCAGCTCCAGTCTTTTTACAAGCTTCTATAATATTTTCCATGATGAGATAGCTCTGATTTGAAGGAGGTGGTCCAATACATACTGCTTCATCAGCCATTAACACATGTTTCTAGAATAAAACCAAAAACAATTTTTGTAAACAAAGTACATACTGTATATTATTTACTCAATTAATGCCCCTATAATGAGTTAAAAAATCAAATAAATGCTCTTTTTTAATAAAATGCATACTTGGAAAGGTGTTTTTCGAATAGGTAATTCTTTGTGACATCAGCACATAGAATCCATTGAATAAAGTTAGAATTTCTGTTTGAAAGTTTGATTATCCCTCAGTTTAAAGCAACTCCCAAGGTTTATTTTTTAAAATACCATAAAAAATGTTTGGTGCTAAATAAAGAGTAAGAAAGTTAGATTTTGGATTAGTTTCTACCAAGTAGGAAAGAAACTTGTTCAAAGTCTGTAGTAAAGACTCTAGAACAATGTTTTCAACATTGTTCTAGTATTTTTAATGTGGACTTTGAACAAATTTTGGCTCACTGGGTAGAGTGTTCAAACAAACAACTTTCCAATGGACCATCTCACAATTTCCTTACAAAAAGGCACTTGTTACTAAATTTGATCAAACTCAACAAAAGTAAAATTGCACAGAAAGGTGCTATGTTAATGAGATTTGAAACTTTCAGTCCAACAGATCACAAGATCGTCGACTGTACAAAAAATTTAATTTTTGAGATCGGTCTCTTAAGGTGGATTTCCACTAGATAAAAAAAAAAACATTCCATTGTTAGATATTAATGTTATATGACATGTGACATCATTTTCAACCAATGGTATTCAGCCCTTACAGATCTAGCATCGGCATCACTAAAGACAGCAACAGTTTTGATACCAAGTCGTTTGCATGTCTTCATCACCTATATGTAGAATATAAAACCAAATATTCATACCAGGTAAATTAATATTGACTCAATGGTGGTGCATATGAAATAGTAAACTGAAAAGCAGGGGTTAAAATAACTGCCTGTCATCACAGTGGAGGAGAGATCTTTCAGAATATTTTCAGCTAATTTGACTGCAAATATTAATCTCTCATTAATCTCTCCTCCACAGCAATGTCCAACAGTTATTTTAACCCCTAGAAAGGTGAAAGACTTATAAATTGAAGTCCGGTTTGAGTATACTTCATGTGCTAAATAAATACTTTATATACTTTACATTACATCCCTAACTTTCCCATTCAAGAAAGCTAGATAAAACGAACCACTATCAATTAGAATTTAGTTACAAATTATGTTCTTTATCCCAAGTGTAATAGAACAAATAGAATAGAACAAAGAGTTGTGGGAAACTAATATTGTCCAAGGATTGTATTTTTCAATACAGAGAACATTTGGGTGTAATTTATATCAAGAAGAACTGACTCTGCTGATGTTAAATTTAACTCCACAAAAGTTTCGTTTACGAAGAAGTACACATGTAAGAATCACAGAAATTTAAATAATTATATAGGCTAACTTTGACATTACTGTGCTGTTGATATGGTTTTAACTTGAGTACCGGAACTGGCTCTACTATTGGCTTTTCTCATATAAATGAAATTCTACGAAACAGAAATCCTACCATTTTTTGGCGAACCTGAGACACCCACCTCAGAAGGGTAACCCTATTATCAGCGTTAGTCCTTCTCATATAAATAGCTCCTTAGGTTAAAGACCAATTTCTGTACGCTACAAAGCTATTTTAGTCTTAAAAGTCCTGCCCCCCATGGTTAGTGTTCAAAATGAGAGCAAAACATCACTGTGGAGCTATTGTCAAAAATCACTCATACACAGTGATTATTTGCAGTTATTTCGAACACTGGCAGTTTAGCTTCAGATTATAGTATAAGAAAACAAAAGTCAAGATAACATTTAGTGGACCTACCCTGCATGCTATTTCACCTCGATTAGCAACGAGAATTTTCTCAAATGGCTAAATAAATTAAGATTAAGAACCAGTGGTCAAAATTAGAGCAAATAATCACTGTGGAGGAGTGATCTCTAAGCATATCTTTAGACTACAAAGTCTGAAGCTATGCTCAAATATCCCTCCTCCACAGTGATTATTTACTCTTATTTGGATCACGTATACCAAACTGATTGTTTCAGAAAATGCATGAATATAAAATGTGTACAGTTTAATATCTTTTCTTTTAAACTTTAAAATGCATAAAGTCACTTTACAGGGGTTGAAATAACTGGCAGTCATCACTGTGGAAGAGAGATTCTTCAAAATATTATATAAATATCTCTACTCCACAGTGATAACCAGCAGTTATTTCAACCCCTGCCTTTATGTATAAGAAACTTGAAATTTGATCCAGGCTGAGACTTTCTATTTATATAAAAATGTTCGCCTAAATGTTACTTAACTGTTTCTATATCAGTAGTAGAAATAAGAGCAAATAATAACTGTGGAGAAGGAACTTTTGAGCATAGCTTCAGGCTTTGTAGCCTGAAGCTATGTTTCCAAATAACTCCACCATAGTGATTATTTACTCTTATTCTTATAATCATTGTATATTCTTCTTAAGGTATGTAAAGAAATTTTCAATGTTTTTTAAAAGTTCACAAAAACAAAATTGGATAAAACAGACTAAAATGCTTTAGCTACGAGTCCTAGCAAACTACAATTTCTTTACTATAATAAATTATTTGTCAATAATTTGTCAATAAGTTATACATACTTTAGCATGACTAGGTACAGCATAGTATCGTTTCTAAATAAATAAAACATTAATGAAATATATTAGGTTAATCAGTATGCAAAAAAGATATTCATCACAAAAAAATAAATATATTACACCAAGAAAACACAATAACCATCAAAGCGATAGTATTAGTATTGAAAGTATCCCACTAAACCAAGCAAAAGTTAAACCTAGCAAATGGATATAATTCATATAAACGCAATAAACATCATAACACTAGGAAATTAATCATAATATTATATACATAGGCTAATTACACTGCTTGAAAACTTTGGTATTTTTTAATATTGATCACTTCACTTGTAATAAACTGTCCCACGCAAATAGCATTATTAGTGCAATGTTGACTTCTTTAAAGCAATCATATTATCTGCTTTTTGAAACAAGTTTTGGATATGGTCCCTAACAAACTCTTTCAAAACAGGATTCTCAAGTCCATGCATCATCCTCATGATAGCATCGTTATGGAAAGCGTTGTCAAACTTGCAAAATATTATAGGAAAGTGTGTATATTTTGCCCACTGAGGTGGAGCAGTTCAATAAATAAAAAAATAATGCACATTCATCACCGATGTTTCATTTACGGAAATAGCGGACATGACCTTCCGAATCTAGCACAAAAATTACCAAAATTTTGGATATT
>JAULBZ010006917.1:0-11949 GCA_032360805.1 Neoturris breviconis | reverse complement strand
TTGATTTTGCGTTGTTCAGATCACGTGATAATAGTAAATTATGCAAGAAAAACAATTGAAAAGTATAATTATGCGTAATTATATTTTTCGTCGCGCGAATTTTAAAATTAGATTTGAATAGAACCACCCGTACTTTCAACACGCTTGTTTCAATAGATTCTTACGAGTTGTATCTCCTCTTCTTTTCATCTCCCTGGGTTTGTGCATTTAAAACAAAGTGCATTAAGTTAAAATGATACGATGTGTAATGATGTATGATGTATGATATATAATGTGTGTATGCTATTCATATACACTGTGGATCCACTGTACCTTGATAAGGGTGTTCCAATTGTTTATTTGATCTGAAACTTTATCAACTTAATAAGTACTTGAAATCCTAACGCCATGTAAAGTTTGTGTGCTTATCCTTAGTAAGAAATTTCACTACTCTCTTCCACAGTGATTTGACATAATTTTGCCTTGATAAAGTTGTTCTAATTGTTTATTTGACCTGAAACTCCACCATTTTAATAGACATGTTTCAAACACTGTATTAATGTGTGTACGCAAATCATATTTATATGCTTAGGTTTAACTTTCAATTGGTATAGTAGGCTACTTTCAATATCGTACCTTCGGTTAAAAGTATGATTTACAAATCCATGTACAGAACTCTAATTTTTAAGTTTAAGAAGTGGTTCAGTAAAGAAATTTGAGAGTATCTGGATAATAAGCTTAACCCTATTTATGTCAGACTTTTGAAAGGTTAAGTCAGCCCTGGGGGGGGGGGATTCTGCTACACCCTGATATCTCAGGAATGACAACACATTTCAGCACGAAACTTGGTATGGTAATACTACAACGTGTACCAAACATTTTAGGGAAATTTTTATTTTGCTGACGTCATTATTTTTGGCTGACATCAAAAATCACACATCGAGGTGAAATCTCCTATGAAAAGAGTGTTTCTTTGAAAACCAATAACTTTTATTCTAGGTCATATTTTGATATTCTGTTTCGAGTTTCTGGAAGGGAATGCAATTATATATTATGTAGCTTCTTGTATTTAAAATATTGATATCACTTTGCAGAGGTGGCGACTTCCCGCTTTTCTTATTAGACTGTTTTCAAAGTTTAAAAGTAGGATATTTGATTTCTATGAGGATTTGACCACAATTATCAAATTAATTTATCAAGTTAAGCAATATCATACCCAATTGATGAGGGGTGAAGCAAGGATTTAAATTTTTTGATCTTTTTTGGCAGCCATTTTGTATCTTAGGGAAACTCCCTCTTCAAATTTTGAGACGATATTGGGGTCCAAAAACATTAAATTACTACCATAAGTATAAGTTGTTTTTATAACATTATTACTTCCAATGCGAATTAGAAATATAATTGCATTACACAATTATACAGAGGAAGATTTGTATGGTATTCTTTTAAAGAAAATAAGAAGATGTTATGCCTTATTTTATTAAAAGATAAAAAATATTTATTTTGTTTAAAGAAAATGTATTCTTCTGTTGCATTGTTCTATTCTCTAGTGTTATTTTAGCTTTTATTTGCAACCGATGGTAGAAACCATGTGGAAATCATATAATAAAAAATCGTTTATTATAAAATTATAATAAACCTATATGATACACATGCTTTCTTTATAATAGTTTAAAAACATAATGTTTTATCCTGTACTAAGTTGTAACTTATGCATATTCTCTACTTTTACTTAGTGTGTTCATAATAATTATATGATTAGAACAAATTATCACTTTGGGGGAGTGATTTTCTCTCTCTATCCCCCCTCTCAGCATAAGGGGTCAAACACCAAAGCTATCGTATCTATAAACATTCACATTCAGTATTAGAATAAGTGCTGTATACCAACTTTATTCCCAGGACCCAGCTAGAATGGGGTTGATATTACACATACAATTATCTCATATCTTTCCGATGCACAATATAGAAGCCCCTATACACTGAGGGAGTTAACGGCGTTAATGAATTTAAAAAGTTTTGATATCTTAACACCGGCGTTAATGATAAGAGCGTTATCGGCGTTAATAAGTTAATAATTTATCTAGGATCATTTTGAAATTTTTTTTTGGTAACTATGGATAATTTTTCCTTAGTAACCAATTTTTTGACAGGTGGTAAAAAAAAGTTTTAGAAAAAAATGTTTATTTTTATTTTTGCTTGAAAAACATTCTGACATTCAACATTCAATAGTTATACGAAAAAGGTTGTTATGGCACAATGTACCCACAATGTACCCAACCCCCGCCCTCCAGATTTTCAGAGCCCTATAAAGCTCATTGGAAATAGGGTTAATAGTTACCCCTCAGTGTGAACAAGGCTTTAATACCTTAACCCTATATCTTATTAATTCTTATTATTTTTGTCTGAAAAACGTTTTGGTATATACTTTCGGAACAATTAATCCTTTTTTTTGGCACCACCTATCTTCCAATGATTACGTCATCAGGGAAATAATTATGCTAAAATGTTAATTATGTGTTGACCTAACTTTCTGGAAAGTTTCAACACTACAGCATGGTTTCATCAGAGGTTTTGGAGGGGGTGATTATTTTAGCGATTACTTGTGATATAACAGGAGTTAAAAATAACCATCGGTCATCACTTTGGGGGAGAGGTTTTTCAGAATAGTTTCAGCTAGTTTGGCTGAAAATGTTCTGAAATATCTCTCCTCCACACTGATGACTGATGATATTTTAATCCCTGTTATAATATTATTATAGGTCAATATCTCTATGAAGCCATTCAGAAATCAACTTCATTAGAATTAGACTTCGTATGGAATCGAAGTATTGATAAACTTGATTGTATCCCAAAAGAAAAGATACTGCAAGATTTAACTCAATTTACTGAAAGGTAAATATCATATCTTTTTGTTTTTGTCCAGTCAATACATAAATACTCACTGTAGAATGAGTGATTATTGGAGGAGTGAGCACAGTGCGCGAAATAAGAACAAATAATCACTGAGGAGGAGCGATTCTTGAGAGCATATCTCGAGGCTGCAAAGCCTGTAGCTTTGCCTAAAAATCCCTTCCCCACAGTGATTATTTGCTATTATTTCAATAACGGACATTTTATAAATTTCGACCAACAATACACGCCACAAGTAAAACAAAAATGTGTAAAACGACCACGGGAAGCCCCAAGAGATTTATCGAGTAGACTTAAGACTTAGGATCTTAGGACTTTTCGCAAACTGGACGAATTATGTTGCTCCCAGCAGCCTAGTACCCAGGCTTTTGGAACAAATTCGGATTTTTGCACCATTCGTCTTGCTAATCAAAGTTATATACTTTTTCTTCAAGTTGAAATTTCGAATTTATGCAAAAATTTCACTTTGTCACACAGTATCTTTGGCCAAGATTGTAGCTGTGTATCACTTTTCTACAGTGATACTAAGTGAAGACAGAGTAAGATAAATTGCCATTATGTTCTGGGCATCAGTATAACCTCTTTACATGCTGAGAGGATCAGGCATTGTCAACAGGTTGTTATTATACAATGCATACACTAGGAATATTGGACAGACAATAAAAATGTGCAAGCTATTAAACTTTTGTAAAGAAGTGTATTAAATCAAAGATCTTGCGATTTGATTGGATCCTTCGTACTGAAGAAACCAATCAATTGCAAGTTGACATAATGCTCTTCTTATCTAATAAATGAAATGTTTTTTAAAATAATTCGGTGTTGCTCCATAACACAATGCATAATCAAGCCTGAGTATAACTGCCGGATATCATGTCTGTGTAGGGTGTTTTTTAGTATAGTTTAAACTGTACTAAACTACACTCCTCCACAGGTGATGTCCGGCAGTCATATTCATGCTTGATAATGATTTACAAATGTTACTGATTTATCTGTTGCATCTATATCGTTCAACGTTATTCTTGATGGCACGCATTCAATTCGTAGTGGTTTTTTATCTACTCTGTTTACCTTACATCTAAACATCAACATAACTTCAGATCTTATAGCTTTCAAACGAAAACAATAAACACAAACATTCAAAAATCCTTTTAAAATTGCAACGAAATCACACCATGGTGTTATGAAAGTTTGCATAAATGGTGTTTCAACTGTAATGAGACGATATACATTGTTGACTGCAGCTGGTGTATAACATGCAAGGCTAACCAACAAAAACGTTATAGCTACATATAGTGCTTTCTTATGATTAATCATCGAACTTGTTTTATTCAGACGAAGATAAACATAAACTCTGTATTGTACTACTGCCACTAGGATCACTATAATCACACCATACAGAGTGACAAACACTCGATAAGTATTCCAAACTTTTGGAACAAGAAATTTAATCATGAATGTCAATACTGTCATTCCTAGCCACAACATCAGTAATGCCTTTGTAAAAATATGCTTTTCAATTCGATTTTTATGTGTGTGTGGTTTATATAGAGCTAAACCTAACTCAGCAGTAATACATGCTACAGTACTGAGGCTGATCGTGACATGTATATAACCAATGCTAGACCAGATACGAAACACATCACAATATGGTGCTCTCTTTATCAATCCGGCAGTTAATACGATATACATACACAATATACTTAACGTTCCAAACAAGTCTGATACAGACATGAATACATAAAGCATATTTATTTTCGCTCTACATGTTTCTCTGAACATCACTGTTAGAAGAAACGAGCCATTCGTAAGAACAATCAACAAAGCTGAAATTGTACTAAGTATACAAAACGTGTAGTAATTATAATTAGCAGCATTTGTTGATAGAAACACGTAAGTGTTTTCACAATCTATTATGGACGAATTTATGAACATGATCCAACGATGAAATATTTTATTTCACTAAACTTTGATTTTCATGATTTAAGTTTTATTTATTTTTTCTCAGTTGAATCTTTTATTTTACTAAAATTTTATTTTGATGATTTAAATTTTTATTTTTTTTTCTCCATACAATAAAGTTTTTATATACTAATAGACTTTCATAGGGTTCCATATTTTCAATTTCTACCCCAGCATTTTCTTTAGATCTTATTGGTTTTGACCATAATAAATAATTTATTTCAGGGGGTAATGCTTCAAATCTTTTTATATATAAGATATTGAAAATTCTAACTCTCATTCTGATCTATAATTATCTTTATAGACAAATAAAATCGAATTTCACATTGACTTTGTTGGCAAAAACCTGTTCACAGTCCGCAATAAAGACGCTAGAACAACATCTTCAACGTTGTCATAGTGACTTTACTGCGGACTTTGAACAATTTTTTGCCCACTGGGTGACACAGCTATGTTACCAAGATAAATAATAGATTAGATCAGTTTCGCCTTAAAACATTATTGAATTATAGGCAGGTGCATGCTTTTTATACTAATTGAAATTCTGTTTATTTTGTGTAGAATATCATATTTAACGTGCAATTTCAAAATGGCTATTTCTGTAACTTTCACGAATAACAGATTATTTATAACAGAGTTGATAAAAATTAATTCGGAAAACAATTGTTATCATAATATATTTTTACATAAATTCAAATTGGAAGTGTACAATAGATCAAAAAATGGGTCTTCAAATTCCTCAATGCTGCAGTGTTCAAAATAAGAGCAAATAACCACTGTGGGAGAGTGATTTTTGAGCATAGAGTCTACATAGCTTGAAGCTATTCTCAGAAATCCTCCAAACTTTATACTCAATGATGTCTAGTACCTAGGCTTTTGGAACAAATTCGGACTTTCGCGCCATTTGTCTTTCTAAACAAAATTATAGACTTTTTCTCCAAGTTGAAATTTCGAATTTTTGCAAAAATTTCTCTTTGTCCACAATATCTTTGTCCAAGATTGTAGCTATGTATCACTCTTCTACAGTGATACTAAGTGAGGACAGAGTAAGATGAGTTGTCATTCTGTTCTGGGAATTTTCAAATATTTGTCAAAGAAAGTACAACCTTTTCACATACTGAAAGGATCCGGCATTGCCAAGAGGTTATGATTATACGATGCATGCACTGGGAATGTTGGATGGATTGGAAACAACGTGTAAGCGATTAAACTTTTGTAAAGAAGTGTACAGAATCAACGATCTTGGATTGGATCCTTCGTACTGAAGAAACCAATCAATTGCAAGCTCGTTGACATAACACTCTTCTTGTCTTACAAATGAAACGTTTTTAAAAATAATTCAGTGTTGCTCCATAACGCAATGCATGTCTGTGTAGGGTGTTTTTTAGTATAGTTTAAACTGTACTAAACTACACTTCTCCACAGGTGATGTCAGACAGTCATATTTAGTCTTGATAATGATTTATACATGTTACTGATTTATCTGTTGCATCTATATCGTTCAGCGTTAATCTTGATGGCACACATTCAATTCTTAGTGTATTTTTATCTACTCTGTTTACCTTACATCTAAACATCAACATAACTTCTGATCTTATGGCTTTCAAACGAAAACAATAAACACAAACATTCAAAAATCCTTTTAAAATTGCAACGAAATCACACCATGGTGTTATGAAAGTTTGCATAAATGGTGTTTCAACTGTAATGAGACGATATACATTGTTGACTGCAGCTGGTGTATAACATGCAAGGCTAACCAACAAAAACGTTATAGCTACATATAGTGCTTTCTTATGATTAATCATCGAACTTGTTTTATTCAGACGAAGATAAACATAAACTCTGTATTGTACTACTGCCACTAGGATCACTATAATCACACCATACAGAGTGACAAACACTCGATAAGTATTCCAAACTTTTGGAACAAGAAATTTAATCATGAATGTCAATACTGTCATTCCTAGCCACAACATCAGTAATGCCTTTGTAAAAATATGCTTTTCAATTCGATTTTTATGTGTGTGTGGTTTATATAGAGCTAAACCTAACTCAGCAGTAATACATGCTACAGTACTGAGGCTGATCGTGACATGTATATAACCAATGCTAGACCAGATACGAAACACATCACAATATGGTGCTCTCTTTATCAATCCGGCAGTTAATACGATATACATACACAATATACTTAACGTTCCAAACAAGTCTGATACAGACATGAATACATAAAGCATATTTATTTTCGCTCTACATGTTTCTCTGAACATCACTGTTAGAAGAAACGAGCCATTCGTAAGAACAATCAACAAAGCTGAAATTGTACTAAGTATACAAAACGTGTAGTAATTATAATTAGCAGCATTTGTTGATAGAAACACGTAAGTGTTTTCACAATCTATTATGGACGAATTTATGAACATGATCCAACGATGAAATATTTTATTTCACTAAACTTTGATTTTCATGATTTAAGTTTTATTTATTTTTTCTCAGTTGAATCTTTTATTTTACTAAAATTTTATTTTGATGATTTAAATTTTTATTTTTTTTTCTCCATACAATAAAGTTTTTATATACTAATAGACTTTCATAGGGTTCCATATTTTCAATTTCTACCCCAGCATTTTCTTTAGATCTTATTGGTTTTGACCATAATAAATAATTTATTTCAGGGGGTAATGCTTCAAATCTTTTTATATATAAGATATTGAAAATTCTAACTCTCATTCTGATCTATAATTATCTTTATAGACAAATAAAATCGAATTTCACATTGACTTTGTTGGCAAAAACCTGTTCACAGTCCGCAATAAAGACGCTAGAACAACATCTTCAACGTTGTCATAGTGACTTTACTGCGGACTTTGAACAATTTTTTGCCCACTGGGTGACACAGCTATGTTACCAAGATAAATAATAGATTAGATCAGTTTCGCCTTAAAACATTATTGAATTATAGGCAGGTGCATGCTTTTTATACTAATTGAAATTCTGTTTATTTTGTGTAGAATATCATATTTAACGTGCAATTTCAAAATGGCTATTTCTGTAACTTTCACGAATAACAGATTATTTATAACAGAGTTGATAAAAATTAATTCGGAAAACAATTGTTATCATAATATATTTTTACATAAATTCAAATTGGAAGTGTACAATAGATCAAAAAATGGGTCTTCAAATTCCTCAATGCTGCAGTGTTCGAAATAAGAGCAAATAACCACTGTGGGATAGTGATTTTTGAGCATAGAGTCTACATAGCTTGAAGCTATTCTCAGAAATCCCTCCAAACTTTATAGTCAATGATGTCTGTACCCAGTGGGCAAAAACTGTTCAATACTGTCGACTTTAAGCAGTTTGTTACCCACTGCGTATCTTTCTATTGGGCAAAAAACGTTCTAGAGTATTTACTGCGCTGAACAAGTTTTTATCAACTGGTTTGCTTCTATCCATCTTCTTTGTTTACATTGATCTGTTTGGGATATTAAAGCTCTACGCTAGATGCCGGACAATGAAATATGGAGTTAAGAATACCATTAGGGAGAGTCTCAAATATAAAATCTACTGAGGAGAGTACTGAGTCAATGATCTTGCAATGGATTGGTTTCTTCAGCACGAAGATCCCATTGCAATCCACGGCAAGATCATTGACCTAACACACTTCTGCACAAATTCATTTTTGTTGAATTTTGTCAATTTTAGTTGATTGAACCCTAACAAAAAAGTTGGTTTCGTAGCGAAATATTGAGATTGTCCCTTAGTCAAAGTCTTTATAAGTGACAAGCTTGAAATTTCGTGGCTTGTAATGGATTGGTTTCTTCAGTACGAAGAAACCAATCCATTGCAAGATCATTGACTCAGTACTCTTCTCCGTATATTTTATACGGTTCCTAAGTAGGATCTTCAAGCCAAAAAAAGACATTCCATGGGTAGAAATTTTGACGTTAATTTCTACCAACGGAATGTCCTCTTTTTGCCTTCGCATGGAATTTTCTTGTTTTTTTTCGAATTATTTTCTTTATATTTCTTAACTCCTTGTCGGAATAAGAGCAAATAATCACTGTGGAGGAGTGATTTTTGAACATATAGTTAGCTTCAGGCTTCAAAGTGATTATTTACTTTTATATCGACCATTTATTTCTTAGTTTCACTACTGTAGCCTGTAAAGTTTTCAGATGATTTTATCATGATTTTGTTTGATAATTTGTAATTTGCAAGACAAGAATTTGAATTCATACGTTTGAAGGTTTTACTAATCTAAAAAGTGCCAATTTTGTTAGTCATACCTCACCAATCCCCTGGAGTATGTCACGATGATTAGATAAGCATGAAGGGTAAAATTTCATTTTGGGGAGTCAACGAATGAAAACATAAAGTACCCAGCCGGCAAAAACCTGTTCATAGTTCAAAGAACGTGTTGTTCTAACATTATTTTGCTGACCTTGAACAGGTTTCTACCGGTTGGGTAGTGGCTGAGTAGTTTAAATTTAACTTTTTGTAAATTCGAATCTGTAATTGGAAATATTGCTAAACACATTTTGTCTTGATAATTGATTGTCTAAATCAAACACTTTTGTCTTGATAATTAATTGTCTAATTCTTATAAAAATGAAGCCGTTACATTGGTTGAAAGTGACGTCACGTGTAATGATTATCCTGCTCTATCCTGTTCGTTGTTTTTAATCTGGGATTGTGTAATAGGATGAAATAAATGATGAAAGATATCTGTTTACGCGTACATCTGTGTTTACATTTATCATTTTAAGATGATCGTTTTTTTCGTCATTTTAAAATGAGTAACGGTAAGTTAGAGTAGAGGAGTTAGGAGTTGCTAGTTACTTACTAGTAGAGGGCTGACAGTTATGCTAATTATACGGTTAACGAAAATTCTGAATGTGCACGTTCAGACGTAGTTCTAAAAGTAAAAACGATCTACAACGATCTAAGTATATTTAGATCATTGACAAACTAATATAAAAGTGTTGACTTGTGATATGTATGCGGATAACGTTTCGGCTCACGGCAAATTCGCAACTCCCGAACTACCATACTAGTAACTCCCCAACTCTCTAACTACCTAACTCTGAACTCTAATGCCCAGACTCTTAAAATGTTGAAGATCATCTGTTTACACAAGTGCACCTGTTTACACTTCTCGTTTTAAAATAAAGACAAGCACAAACAAAAGTTGGACTCCACAAATTAATGAATTCTTAGGACCTGATTATATGAGGTGAGCTGGCCCTCCTTAAATAACTCAACAATTTTCATAAAATTGTAATTGTATTTACCGGACCAGTCCAGTAAAGGAGCTCCGCGGATTGACTCGGTGTGTATTTTTTCGGACCGCTAAACGGGCCAGCTTTTATGCTTATGTTAAACATTCACATAAACAAACATGGCTTATGGCCTGATTATATGCCAATTTCTGGGCCAGAATCTTTCATATCATGAACAAAAAGTGATCTCAGAAAACTGGTCAGCTCGCCTCCATATAATCAGGCCCTTAATCTAGTTTTTGAAAAGAAAATTTCGTTTGACGTAGTTCGTAATCCATAAACTAGTAGAAGCTTGGCCATGAAATTTGACCATTACCTACTACAATCTGGTCTGTATATTGTGCAATGATGTCCTAAATGCTAAAACATTTTATTGTATTGTAAATTTAACATCAATTAACTATGCAGAAGGTGTGTGTGGTACAATGGATAAATGTTTTACCCCTTGGCAATTAAAACAGTTACCCTCTGAAAAGTTTACAATTATTTGGATTTTATTTTTCCTAATTTTGCGCAACTAAATTTCAATTCAAAAAATTTCAGACCCAGCATTTACACACAAAAAAGATATCAGCATTTAAATATTGCGCGGGCCATTAAGCCTCTCCCCCGAACCTAATAGGATTAAAATGATGAAAGTTGATCACGCCCAACTTTTTACAAAAATTATCAGTTTAAAATGACAATATAATTTCTTCAACGACTTCAATCTAGCATGCCAGAAAAAAGTTTATATCCATAAAGATCTGACTCTTTTTCTTGTTTCTTCGGACAGCACATGTAGGAAGTATTTTTTGAGAATATTATCCAGTTTTAATGCTGAAAACTATACTAAAAAGCACTCCTCCATAGTTGTATTTATAAGGATATTTTTATCTTTCTTGTTGCCATAGAGATGTTGATTTAATAGTTGAAGTTGCTCATATATCTGTTACTCGTGAATATGGAGAAAGATTTTTAGAAAAAGCTGATTACATGGTATGTAAATCATGCAACCCCCTGGATAGTTCTATTGGGCGGTGATATTTCACTAACGAGTTGCTACATTTCAGGGGATCTCAGATCAAGCTCGTTGGTACTATTCTATGCAGTTTTATTTTTGTTGAATTAGAACAAATTTAGTTTGAATCTACTAATAAAGTCCTAGTGGACAAAATCTTGTTCAAAGTCCGCAGTAAAGACGCTAGATTAACGTTGAAAATGTTGTTCTAGCGTCTTTACTGCGGACTTTGAACATGTTTTTTGTGGTCTCTTGTCATGAAATTTTGAGATCAGACCCTAAATAATGTCTAAAATTCATGTTTTTCTAGTAATATTTTCAGTAATCAAATTAAGAACAACTGGGGGAGTGACTTTTGAGCATAGCTCCAGGTAGCATATACTGAAACTATGCTCTAAAATACCTCCTCCACAGGTATTATTTACTTTTATTTTGACCCCTTCAATGATATTTACTTCTATTTCTCTTCAGATTGGCTCTCCAACTGCACTTGCTGATAGCGAATTAAACAATAAGTTAAGAAAGAAAGCTTTGTCAACTGGTAATGGTTTATATGTGCCTGCAGGTGCATTCTGGGGCGGAGAAGATATAACAAAGATGGCTGATCTTGGTACTTTGAAGGTTTTTGATTGGTTTTCAAGTCTACAACCGATCGCATAAATTATGAGACTTTCACGAATTTTAACAAGCAATACAAGCCACAAGTAAAACGTAAATACTGAAAATGACTTAAGAGGCTTAGGATCTTAGGTCTTTTTGCAAACTCGACAAATTCTGCTGTTCCTAGCAGCCTAGTACCCAGGCTCTTGGAAC
>JAULBZ010006916.1:0-11950 GCA_032360805.1 Neoturris breviconis | reverse complement strand
ATATTTTAAGGGTTGCGGAGCGTGGGTGTATAGGCACCACTATGTTCGCCAACCGCGTTAATTTGCTTCGTGTAAATAATTCCATTCACCAGTTTTATTGCTGAAAAACACATTAGATCACGAAAATAAGTTAATGTGATTTAGGTGAAATCTCGAAAAAATACCTACTTGCAATATAAACCGCACAAAATTAGTTCCTCTGAAAAAATATAATACAACCAAGAGAATATCGTACGTTAGAAGAATTATTTTACAGGATACTTTTCGCAAATGAGACGTTCTTTCGTGCTTTGCGGGATATACTTTCGTGAAAGTTTCTCTGATTAAAGTATCTAAAATACCGTGAAAAATCTTTCTATAATACCCACAATCCTGCAAAAATTCACAATTTCAACTTGGATAAAACGCTTCAAATTTTGACTAGCAAGACGAAAGACATGGAACTTTGAATTTTTTCTAAACGCCTGAGTACTGGTAGAAACATAATTTTTCGAGCTCGCAAAAAGACCTAAGATACTAAGCCTTATTTATGTCTACTCGATAATGCTTCAAGAAAAATCTCAGGTAATTTCCGTGGTCGTGGTCGAGTCACTAGGTGGATCAATGGATCAACAAAAAAACAATCAATTTGATTAGTTAATTCACAACAAGGAAACCAATTAAATTCATATTAACACTCTTCTTCGTAGTGTTATTTCATTCACATTTGTCCACTTTAAGGGTTTATACAGTGGACAGGTAATGTTAAATCAACCTCCTTAAGACGTCGTTTTGACGGCTAGAATTTACATCTAGACGTCGTATGGCAGGGTTATCAAAAACAGTTAGAAATAATTTATATATCAGCTTGGTATCATTCCTAACAAAAAAATAAAAATCCATAAAAAACACGAATATATATCGAATGTTTTCTATATATGTATCAAAAAATGCAACTAAAATTCAAAACTACAACCAACTCGTCCCCAAAACCTTCCCAATGGACACATGTTGTTTTCGCAAGGCAAAACAACGTTGTTTTGACATCTGAACGTCAAAACAACGATTTTATTTACCTTGAAAAAAAAAACGACTCGCACCGGCAGAATTTTTCTCCGGTCTTTTGGTTCTGGGGATGAACTTGAAAAATAACTAAAAAAAAATTACGCTCGTCCCAGTTGGCAAAAACCTGTTTAAACTGTCCGCTGAGATGCTGTTCCAACTTTGTTCTAGCGTCTTAACTGCGGACTCTGAACGTTATTTTTCTGACTTTGAACAGGTTTTTGCCGGCTGGGTTCAGTCTCTTCAAAATATCACAGCCATAACTTTCTATTTGTGTGTGCATTTAAAAATTTGAAATAACGTTTTGACCAAGCTCGTCCCCAGTCCCTTTTAATTTTTTTAAAAAAAAATCAAGAAAAATTGGGGAGGGGACGAGTTTGTATTTTGACGTTATTTCGACGACGAGTTTCTACTGCGTAATATAACTTGCTGTATAATACAGTGTGAAAGACTACTGAATACGGACCCGTATAACTCCGTATTCGGAATATCTATTGTCATATATAGCAATTCAAAACAGTCCGAATATGGAGTTATACGGGTCCGTAGTAGTCTTTCGCGCTGTGAAAGTGAAAATAAGCAACTGTGATGAAGGGTGATATATGAGAGAAATTGTAATCAAAGGTGCGGTATTGAAATTAGCCCACCAAACCAACTGAATGTAAACCCAAACACATAAATATGATTTACATACACCAATTATATGTCAGTGTTTAAAATAATGTATTTATTAAGATGGTAAAGTTTCAATTCAAATAAACAATTGGAACACCTTTTTCAAGGTAAAATTATGTCACGTCACTGTGGAGGAGAGCAGTGAAATTTCATCTCCAGGATTAACACCCAAATTTTACATGGCATTAGAAAGCACTTACGGACTATAAAAGTTTCATTATCAATTTAATGTTCACATTAATATTTATTTCAAAATTGAAGAAGGAAGTTTCCTAAAATCAAAATGGAGACCTCAATTCTTGAAATGTTAAAAATTGAGGAGAGAGTTTCCCCAAAATACAACAAAATGGCTGCCAAAAAAGATTCACGGTCAAAGTCTGACAGGGAAAAGAAAGTCACAAAAATTTTAAGTCAACAAAATTCATGAGAAAATCATTTTGATAAATGTGGTCAAAGTCTCATAGAAAAAATATTTTTAAAAATAAATTTAAGTCCAAATGTGACTTCAAAGAATTTCTAAGTCAACAAAAATCATGAGAAAATCATTTAATCATTAATTTCTTAAGTCTCCACGTTTGAAAAAATCCCTTTTTGAAAATAATTTGGCCAGCAGTCTCGTGATATTGCCTAGAATGCCATAACCAAATTTCAGGATGGTACCACGCCTTTTTGGTCCATTCGCCCGAAAATGCAATTTGGACTCTTTTTGCCCAAACTCGGGACCGAGTGGACGAAATCGAAATAGAATATTGCCACAAATGCTGGTACCGAATTTCAAAATGCTAGCCTATCGGGAACATGGTCTATTGAGAAAAGAGAGACGCCACTGACGCCGCCGCTGCCGAAAAATGATAGCAATAGCCCATTCAAACTTCGTTTGATGGGCTAAAAATCAGTATTAATGTCGTTTATTTTTGCCAGGAAAACATTTAGTACTGCAGTTGCATCAGTGGGTAAAAACTTGGAAAAACCTGTTCAAAGTCAGCAAAATAACGTTAGATCTGACTTTGAACAGGTTTTTGCCGGCTGAACACATTTTTACCCAATAGATAAAAGCAGTTCTCATTCTCAGTACTGCAAACTTTGAACACATTTTTACCCAATAGATCAAGCCTCAAGATAACGGTTGGACATCACCTGTGGATGAGTGTTTTTTGAGTAGTTTTCAGCTTCAAAGCTGAAAACTTTACTCAAAAAACACTCCTCCACAGGTTTAATTTTTAAAGCAGTTTTCATTTCCGTTCTCTTTTTATAAAATACATGTTTTTAATTTGCTTTCTAATTTTGAATCTTAAAAGCCGTTTTTCACTTCAGAAAATTTTCCGCGGAATGGAAAATACACACGCGTAGAAAGAAATTATAGACATGACATTTCTGAAGTGGAAAACGACTTTTAAAGCATACACAGTACTGTTACTTCTAAAGCTGTTCCTTACAAAAAAAGCCGTGTACATCCACACATAATTAATGGTATGTGGTATGTATGTGAAGGGAGAAAGATTATAAACAACGGAGACCATATTGTTTTTACTTGTTATTTTCCTAACAAAGTAACGAACTATGCTAGCACACAACGTCGTGTATCCAGTGGGAAATCAATTAGAAGATTGTTGACAAAACACTCTTCGTCGCAGATGCTTTATTTTGAAATTTCAATGGATCAGCTGATTTGTTGATTTAACGTATAAACACAATAGGAGTAGATTTCTAAGAAACTTTCAACAAAAATGAATCTGCGCAGAAGTGTGTTAGGTCAATGAGCTTGCAATGGATTGGTTTCTTACCGTTTTTTAAACTAATATTACCCTAATATTACTCAGTGGGCATTATGACGTCAGATCGTATATCTGTTGGGCACATGCTCAGGATATCGACAGTTTTATTCAAGGCAGCGATAAGTGTCTGTCAAGATGCCACAGGTAACCCTACCGGCACACGACGTCGGGTCAACATTGAAACAATGTCTAAAGCGACGCGGGGTCAAAACAATGTTTTAACGCTGGTCCAACGTCGTGTTTCTATTTAGCTAAAACCACATTGTAAGATTAAGCGGACAAACAAGCCTCAAAATAACGGTCGGACATCACCTGTGGAGGAGCGTTTTTTGAGTACAGTTTTCAGCTGTAAAGCTAAAAAACTGTACTCAAAAACACTCCTCCGCAGGTGATGTCCAACCATTATCTTCAGGCTTGGACAAAGCAGAACTGAAACTGAAATAAATATATATAAAACGTCAGATTGTATCCAGTGGACACATGACGTCAGATCAACATCCAAACAACGTCATTATGACGTCATCAATTTGTAACCTATGGTTCCGACTGGCACAATCTAACTGCGTGTATAAAATGTAACATTATAAATGCAAATAATATCTTTGATAAATTGGAAATAAAAAATATATAGTATCATGCAGGCACACGTCGGAACAACGTCAAAACGACGCCGCGACATTGTTTTAACGTTGCTCTGATGTTGTGTGCACAAAGTTAGAACTAATTATCAGTGTGGAGAGCGCAAGCCTGGGTATCACTGCCGGAAATCACCTGTGAAGGAGTGTTTTTTGAGCATAGTGTTCAGCTTTTAAGCTGAGCACTATACTCAAAAAACTCTCCTCCAATGGTGATGTCCGGCAGTTATATTCAGGCTTGGAGCGTTGTTGGAAATTCTGTAATTGAAACAACTTTGATGAAGGATTCCCCCCGGAGACGTGAAGCATAATGGCTTGATAAGAAATAAACTCGACGTTGAAAGTAGACTACCAAACTGACAGAAAGTTTAATCTAGCATATGGAAATTGTGAAAATATAATTACTTTCAACTGCAAGAATGGATTCGCCATGTTGAGGCAAGTTTGAATATAACGACCGGGCATCGCCCATTGAGAAGTATTTGCGAGTATAGTTTTCAACTTTGCAGCTGAAAAAACTATATTAAAAAAAAACCTTCCTCCGCAGGTCACTGTGGCAGTTATATCAGGCATGGATGGGATCATTCTTCACTTACGCTTTCACAACAGGCATCATCAATATGTTAGCCAAAGATGGAAATAGTTCACCTTGTACAGCACCATAATGAAGTACTTCACCATCAATTCCAAGATTTCCTATTATTCCGAGATCTGGTTCCAAACGAAATGCTTTGATTTCTAATTCCTCCACTTCGGTATATTCTAAATGTCTACCATGTTCAAAGGCTGCGAATACAGCAAGTAATGTTTTCTTTCTAATACCTTTGCGTATCAACTGAACATTCAGTAGACCATCATTAAAAAATGACTTTGGAGAACTATACATATCTGTACCCAAATGTGTCATGGAACTGACACAAACGGTAACAAAATCGTTGTCAATTGTCTTCCAGTCTGATGGGACATCACCGGTTAAAGATGGTAGCGTATTTTCGGGACCATATACCTCGGTCTCCATCGTATTACTATTCGTAACAGCTGAAGAATCCTCTGTCTTGTTTACTTGGATATCATCTGTCTTGTTTGCCTCAACATTTTGTATGGATTCAACATCAGCACTTTCAGTTGAATTTGAGATTGTTTTTATGGAAATATTGTTCCCCAAGCCTGCTTCTATTGTATCAATACCTCCCATGCTCTCGTTTCTTTTACCAAGTAAATATGAAAACTTTCCCTTGTAGTGGCGAAGGCTTAAAATGCGTTTTAATGCACCCATAGTGAATCTAATCGAACCAAGAGCTCTATACTTTTCTGACTCAATGTCGACATCAGCCGTAAGACCCCATGCTAAGCTTAAGAATCCAAACAGCTTCTGCTTTGATGTTTGAAGGGAGAACATATCCATTGGATGTGAAACACCTTTCAAATTGACATAAACAGCATTCACTACTGACCCTAAAGTTTCTCTAAAAGCACAAAAAAGTAAGCATATTTTTTACTAAAGCGATGCTGTAAGGAGAGATAGGGAAATTTTGAGTTTTAAACTAGAGTTAATTTAAAAATTTAACAAAAATATTAACAAGAACAATCGATAACCAAAGGTACGGCACTGAAAGTAGCCCACCAAAACAAGCAAAAGTTTAACCTACACACATTATACAGTATTTGAGTCAAATAGACAATTGGTAGACAATCTTCAAGGTAAAAATATGTCAGGTCACTGTGGAGGGAAGCAGTGAAATTTCATATCAAGGATAAACACTCAAATTTTACATGGCATTAGGATTTCATGTCCTTATTAAGTTCATAATGCTTCAGGCCAAATAAACAATTGGAACATTTTTATCAAGGTAAAATTATGTCAAGTCACCGTGGAGGAGAATAGTGAAATTTCATGTTTAGTACATAAATTTTACATGGCAATAGGATTTCCTGTCCAAGTTGATAAAGTTTCAGTTCAAATAAACAATTGAAACACCTTTAACAAGTTAAAATTATATAAAATTACTGCAGAGGAGAGTAGTAACATTTCAAATCATTGCCTAAAGCAATGCTCATTTAAAGATAAGGTATTAAAAGTACCCACCAACCAACTGAAAGTTAAACCTAAGCACATAAATATGATTCGCATACACACATTTATACAGTATTTGAAATATGTCTTTACTAACATGGCAAAATTTCATACCAAACAAACAATTGGAACACCTTTTTCAAAGTAAAATTATATCAGGTCACCGTAAAGAAGAGTAGTTAAATTTCATATCAAAGATAAACACCCAAATTTTACATAGCATTAGGACATCATTTCCTTATTAAGTTGATAAAGTTTCAGGTCAAATAAATAATTGGAACACCTTTATGAAAGTAAAATTATGTCAATTCATTGCAGAGGAGAGTAATGAAATTTTATATCAAGGATAAACACCCAAATTTTACATGGCATTAAGACATCATGTCCGTATTAAGTTGGACAATAACAATTGGACAGTAACAATTAAGATAAAATTATATAAAATCACAGAGGAGAGTAGTGAAATTTCAAATCATAGGCTTAAACAATGCTCAAAAATCACTCCTCCACAGTGGATTTGAATTGCATACACATATACACATTACACATATATACACCATATATACATTATATATACATCATAGCATTATGTATACACCAAACACAAATAGTGAATATACCTACATATGTGATAAATATTTGTGTGTATGCATAGGCATTATGTATATGTATGTATGTACGTAAATGTATGTATATGAATATGCATGTGTATATGAATGTACATAAGATATGCACATAGACTATGACACATTTTATATTATTTGACTAAAAGGTGGTTGTCATTATCTGTTATTAAAATTAATAAATAAAGAATAATGAAGTAGAACAATAATTTTTCTTTAAAACAATTTATTATTTTATTATAAAAATCTTCCTCTGTTGAATTGTGTAATTTTGGGGGTTGTGGTACACCCCATATTCAACCCCTGGGTAAATAGGGATAAAGGACTAAATCAAGTTTTCCAATGGTGTTATTCAAGTCTTTTTAAAAAATTGCTGAACGATTTTGTCAACAAAAAACAAGATAACAATTATATTAACAATTTTTGAGCATGGTTTCAGGCTATAAAGTCTGAAACTTTGCTCCAAAATCACTCATCCACAGTTATTATCTTATATTGTCCACTAGCCAGTAAGTACAAGATATGTGGTAAAATAACATCCTGTGTAATAGGCTAGTAGGTAGTAGCTTGTTCAACAACAACAGTGTCTTTACTGCAGACTTTGAGCAAGTTTTTGCTCACTCCGAGGATGCTAGAATGCTCCCATATATAAATGAAAAATGTCAATCTCAAAGCATACAATAAATGCAGCAACCTTAAATTTTGCATTATTTCAATATTAGTTGCTATTATCTCAAATGACTTCAGCTGCAATAGGGACATTGTGTTTACATGGATGCGAGCCACATTTTGTACATTGACAATAAAGCTTTGTCCTTCTTTGGTATGCCTATATCTGTTAATGGTTAAAATTAGTCTCGAAAAGCCGAAATATTAACAGCTTTAAAGAAGTCAAAACCAATAAATCTGATCTACGATGAAGAGTGTTAAGGCAACGAGCTTACAATTAATTGGTTTCTTCGGTACGAAGAAACCAATCGATTGTAAAGATCATTGGTTCAGCACTTTATGGGGGAAAATGTTAAAGAAAATACAATAAGAAATAAAAAATATGAAGAGTGTGTTCAATATTCTAAAAACATCTTAATTGATAATTAGTATTATTATATATTAATTATTATAATATAAGCACTTGCAATCATATATTGACATAAGTGCAATTAACGATAATTCATAAATTAACGACAAATACCATAAATGATCGATTAAGCGTCACTTACGAATAAGCATCACACTATTTGCAAAATAACGAATGCCATATATGACCGATTTTAAGTGTCATTTCCGAATAAGCATCACACTATTTGTGAAATATCTAAAATAATCGTCGCTTACAAATAACTGTTACGGCTTTATCGCTTCCAAATAACCGTCACACTTTTATTCATACCATATTTAGAAGTTATTTTTAAAGAGGCACTTATTAGAAAAAACATAAAAAAATTACAGTTCATTTTTGACACAACCGTGGCAGATCCCTAACAAGTGGGCAAAAAGTTGTTCAAAGACCGCCGTAAAGACGCTAGAACAACGTCATAGTAGTCTAGCCCACTGGGAACTAGTGTTTCAAATATTTACATATTAGGCAATGCGTTTTAAAAGGCTTTTTAGAAGCGTTTAATTTAATTTAAGTATGGGGCAAAATCAATCATTTACGTCAAATTTTATCAAAATAATAATAGTAATACTGCACTGCTAATGATTTTACTATAAACATCTAAAACAACTTTTATATAAGGAACCATCACCAAAATTCATATTTTAGCATTTTTAGTCAACAATATGGTAGGAAGAAACCTCTTCCCATGGGGGCAAACTGTGGAGATGATCCTTTAGAGTTCTAAATTCTATAAAACCTAATATTATATTAGAACAATCTTTTACACAAAAACAATGGCAAAAGTAAAAACATGCCTATTATTCAAAAGTTCTATTTTTTCTTAAATATTTGAGTGCTGACAATGAAGCTATTTACCCAGGCACTTTAGTGTTTGAAATAAAGGCAGATTCTACTAGGCCAAATTTGTTCACGTAAATTATAAATGAAGCCATTACATTGGTTGAAAGCGAACACCTAACTTTCAATCAATGTAATGGCTTCATTTAACCCTATTTCTACTGGGCCTTTTAGAGCTGTGAGAATCTTTTTTTTTATCAAAAAAAAAAAAAAAAAATCAAAAAAAAATACTTTAAGACAAATTATAGGAAAAGTTCCAAAATCTCTAGTCATATTATCCTTTCTTAATATATAAGCCTTTCTTAATATATCAGTTAACCAAGCAAATTTCTCTTTGTAATACATTTACAAATAACCTGAACATGAATTTCTTTCAAAAGTAATAAAAAAAAGTATGACACAATGTCCCCCCCCCAGTAGAAATAGGATTAAGAGCAATAATGTTTAGGCTTAAGCAATGCTCAAAAATCACTCTTCATGATTACTTGAACTTATGAGAACGATGTACTTATCTGGCTACACTGTTATGCTAGATAAATATTTTAAAATTAATTCTATAAAATTATTTGAATGAGGAGCTTCACCAATGCACAAAATGTGAGGAACAATCAATGCTCAATATTCCACAGGATAAATATTATATTATTCAAAATGTGATTGTGATCAACGATCTTCATACCGAAGAAACCAATCAATTGCCAATCGATCTAACCATAACAAAAAGTAGGTTTTAGAGCAAAACTTTGAAACAACCCCTAACTTTTGCATCAAAGCTCAGTCCAGAGTTTACAAAATTGAAAAGAGATTTGGCACGGTGTCTCCTTAGTTATGACAACAGCCCAGCAGGTAAAAACTTGTTCCAAGTCTGCAGTTTTCAACGTTGTTCTAGCGTATATACTACTAACTTTGAATATGTTTTTGCCCACTGAGAGGAATCATTAAAATGTTAGCCAACGAAGGGAATATTTCACCTTGGACTAGTTCATAATCAATTAGTTCTCCATCTACTGCAATATTCCCTATAGTTTGAAGATCAAGTTCCAAACGAAATGCTTTTATTTGTAACTCTTCTAATTCAGTGTATTCTAAATGTTTTCCTTTTTCAATATCAGTTAACAAACCAATCAAATTTCTCTTTGTAATACCTTTACGAACAACCTGAACATTCAATACGCCGTCGTTAAAAAATGAATTCGGGGAAGAAATATTATTTGTACTTAAATGTGTTATCGACATAAAAGTAAGGTAAACAAATTCATCCTCGATACTCTTCCAGTTCAATGGAACATCAGTGGTCAAAGGAGGCAGTGTCATTTCCGGACCGTAAATCACATTCTTCATTGCAATACCATCATTATTCTTAACTGCTGAAGCAACTTCATGAAAACTGTCTATTTCGTTGACCTGAACATCTTGCCCTGCTACAACAGCAGAACTTTTAATTGAATTTATATTTCCATTATTTGAAATTTTGTTCACAGAATTTGATTCTAATGCATCAATTCCTTGAGCCATGTTCTTTATTTTTTCACCAATTAAATATGAAAACTTTCCCTTGTAATGACGCAGGCTTAAAACACGTTTTAGCGCACCTATAGTAAATCGAAATTCACCAAGAGCTCTATACTTTTCTGACTCAATATCGACATCAGAAACAATACCCCATGTCAAGCTTAAGAATCCAAACAGCCTTTGCTTTGACGTCTGAATAGAGAACAAATCCATTGAGCATGAAACACCTTTCAAAGTAACGTAAACAGCATTTACTACTGACCCTAAAGTTTCTCTAAAAGGACAAAAAATAAGTATCCCTTTTATAAACTTCATGAACGATTGACCTTCACACTCGTTATGGTATTTCTGAAGTAAACAAATAACAACAGATCATTAGAAACATTTACTGATAAATAGCTAGATCCTAGCACCCTCCCTATTGCCTACCAAAAGATATTGCCAGAGAAGAGTACTGAAGTCAATGATATTGCAATAGATTGGTTTCATCATACCCAATCCAATAGCCAAGTACATTATTATAGCACTCTTCTCTGTAGATTCCTTTTTGTTGAATTTCAGTTGGTTTTAAAATTTTCAAAAGATTTGCTTTTGAAACAAAATTTGGAGGTGGTTGCTAAGGTTACATGAAGTGGTTGCTAAGGTAAACAAATAATCACTGTGGAGGATTTTTGAGCATTGCACTGAACGTGATCAAAATCTCATAGAACTCAAATGTTCGAAAGTCTCTACTTTTGAAAGAAAATTTTTTTTTGCTGATACTCGGTCCCGAGTCGACAAAATTGCAAATAAAATAGGCCAGCGGTCTTGTAACTACTACTTTGCCTAGTAGTATATTGCTACCAAATTTCAGGATTATACAGTACCTTTGCAATCCATTGGACTGAAAACCCAATTTGGACCCTTTTCGCGCAAAACTCAGACCCGGACGGAATAAAAGAAAATTGGCTAGCCCTTCAATAATATTGCCAAGTGTTAATGTCAGGTGTATTATCATTTTGAGATTGACAATGTTAATATAGACATCATGATTTTATGAATTTTTAATATGACACCTCTATTATTACCTCTATATGACATCTCTATTTGTTGGCCCTGTCTATTTAACGCCCCACAGAAAGTGGATAAATTTAAATCCTGTACAATGTACATCACTTTACACCCACTAATGCAAGCAGTACAAAGATGTGCTATTAAGTTTTACTGTTTTGAATTTTTTATTTTTTATTTTGGTTGTAAACAAAGAAAATAAATTGAATATCATACTTAGCAGAATGTAAAATTGATGCACTCAACGCATTTCCGGAGCCAGTCGGTAAAATACCAATAGGGAGTTGAAGACAATCTTTCCAATCTGGGCGACACATTATTCCATTAATATACTAAAATAAAACCGTGCAGTGCTCGAGATAATAGCAAACAATCACTGTGGATGAGGGAGTTTTAAGCACTATTCTCAAAAATCACTCCTCCATGGTGATTATTTGCTGTTATTTTGAACGTTGACTACAGAAAAAAGAAATTCAAAGGTACAGTAATAAAAGTAGCCCACCAAACCAAGTGAAACTTAAACCCAAGCCGATAAATATGATTTGCATACACACATTATATGTCAGTGTTTGAAATAATGTATTTATTAAGATGGTAAAGTTTCAGTT
>JAULBZ010006915.1:0-11951 GCA_032360805.1 Neoturris breviconis | reverse complement strand
AGAATTGAATTTTAAAAGTAAATATTCCTTGGCAACAACTGACGAATATCTATAATATAAAACGATACAAGTGATAGATTGCAAATACACTCATATAATATTTGTTTTCTGTGGTACGATCTTCAACATTAATTTGTAGACCACATTTAAAAAATGCCCCTCTCTCCCCCATAATCTAAGTTGCTGCCTAGCAAGACCTCCATGTGAAAGCCATAACAACATTGAAATTAGGGAGAAGGTGAAAAATATTTTGAAAGTCTACGCATATAATGTCCAAGATGAATAATACAAAAACGTTTCATTAAATTTTCTGTAACAATATTGCTCTGCTTATCCTATGCTGATGCCAAACAGTTTAATACACACTAGTCTATACGCACGTGCACGTCTGACTATATGATGTGCTCTCATAGCCTGAATAAAGCTACGGCAGACGGTAAATATGAACAAACATTATAAATAAACAATTTGTTACTTTCGAGTCAATAGAACGGATTGAATAGATACCAGTTTTTTTACACATAACTCCATATGATGTTCTCTCATATAAAAGGTTTGTTTTTCTTCCCCTAAAATTCGATATCCTTTATATTTACATTTACGTAATAATAGCAGGACCTTAAAAAAGCAGAAAATATCATTGCTTTAATTTTTGATACTCTTATTGTAAATGATATACAAGTATACATAATCTGCTTTATGCTATATAAGCAGAAAAATCAAAAGTTTACGTATATGTTTTCCTAGACTCACAATATAATAGTAATGTCAGCAAATAATAATACTACATATCAAAAAGTGACTATTGATGCAGGTGGCCTAGATTGACTAGAGTAAAAGGGGAAAAACTGTTGAAAATAATCTAACAATATTTTAACAATGCTATATATAAACACATAAAAAATGTAATTAACGGTGAACCGACTTTTGATAAGAAAAAGTATAACGCTGGACGACCTAAAAATTTACTGTACAATATGATCTCAATGTATTAAGAAGTATATACAAGCTATGTATAATGGATGGCTCGTTTACATCACGCAAAGTGCGAACATAATCTGCAATCGTAATAGAACAATCCGCAGAGTTTTAACCAAAAATAACTTTTTCTACCTGAGGTCACGCAAAAACGGACTTCAAAAAAGGATCTCCGTAAACGTTTGAAGTTTTGTCGAACTATACGAGAGATGAATTATGGAATTATGAATTATGGCATTCTATTTGGATGGCAAATGTATTGAATTTAAAACCAACCTTCAGAATCGAGCCCGTGCATCATCAGCTCATGAACGGAGAAAGGTTTCGCAAGGACTTAGTTTTAACTGTTTTGTTAAAGGCAAAATCGAAGGAGCTCTTATCGTAAATATTATGATAGCAATATCTCATGGTGAAGGTGTAGTGTTATCATTACTGGAGAAGAGTTTGCTAATAAAGTTGAAAAAAGAATTCCAACAGAAATTGACAAAATTATAGAAAGTATGGACAAAAGAGTAAAATCAATCATCAAAGTTAAAGGTCAAAGACTGCCAAGCTTTTCAATATTTCATAAATTTTTTGTACCGCGAAGTCCTAAAAATACCAGAGTGGCATATGACGCAGAATAGAACTTGGCACAATAAATAACACACATTTCATTAAAAATGAACAGAACAGCCTGGCATCCTTGTGTCTTTTTGTGTTTATATATAGTGCTTTTTTTAATTTAGTTGTGTTCTTTTTCGATTATTTTAATTATGTTTGTTTTTCAAGGCAAATTTAAATAGTTACTATTGTTAATTTAGCAAATGAAAATAATTTAAGGCCATTAATTCAGTAGTTTTCTTAGTCAATATTCTATCCGCTTGGAACAGAAGCTAGACATCAATATTTGCAGCTAATCCTTTGCCATTGTCAAAACAGAATTGTTTTTAGTGCGTTTTTTGATAGCTGGACATGACCTCTTGAACCACTATTTTATACATTTAGATTAAATACTCTTTGTAATATTTAAGCAAACTCTTATTGACTTATTAGCAGCGGATTTAAAAATAAAATTCAACAATGGTACGAAATGACATGTGGATAATAAAGTTAGTTCCATAATGACAGAACAAGATGCAAATATAAAAATTAATGCCTCCTCGAATAAAGCATCAAAATGACCCATTATAATAGATAATCAGTTTAATTTACTAGAGGAGGTAATGAGGTTTGAATAAATAAGGGAAGTAAAATTAAAAAAATATATATTGCCTAGAACAAGTTCAATGCTTACAGAGAAATAATGTTATTGCGGATCATTTAACAAGAAACGTAGTCTAGTATAAAAAGAAATCAATATTTCAGCAAATGGCCTTGAGGAATAATAAACCATATTTTTTCAGATAAAAGAATTATTAATAAATACTAATAAATGATCATATATCATTTCGGAAGATCAAAAAGTGTCAGAAACTGTTAATTCATTCTTCAAAAACGCTATAAATTCATTGGAAATTGGGAAAAATAATGAATATTTCCAATTGATATTGCAATAAGAAAATGTGTGAATGTCACATCCAAGTAATATTAAAAAAGGTTCCTATATTATTCTCTTTCTCAGGGATTAAAATCAAGAAAAGAAAGAACTGAGACTACTTAAAATAAAGAAAGTCAGTACATTAATAAGAAACAATAGCCTATCGGCTTCAAAGCGGGTGCATATTAGTTCTAATAATAAAAGTGGTCTCAAACTAGCGTCAAGCGGTAATCGTGCGCATAGATCTCTGACGTGCATTAGTGTTATCAATGCAGGCTAATGTAAATGAGCCTTTTTAATCTGTACCCAACATGAGATGCTCAAGCTCATTTTGTGCATATATTCGCTATGCGATGGTTCATGTAGAAATTAAAAATGACGGAAAAAAGAAATATAAGATTTTAAATTTTTTCTTCGTTTAAGATTTAAAAGTGCCTTTGCCTAGCAAATAAATTCTGTTAATCAAAAGTCTAACAATCGATAAAGATCAAGGAAAACGAATCCAACATCTTATCCAACATTATTGGACGAAGTTGGATGGAATCATGTATCGTTTGCGCTCTTTATCCAACATTACATCCAACACAATTTCGAAACATTGTTTGCAATGCAATATCTTTCTTTTTATGCCACAAAAAACCATTGCATATTCGAAAGTTGTCTTAAATGTTCTATTTAGCACTACAATATATCCAACATGCTCCATAGGTAGAGCAAACGAATCCAACATTAAAAATGTTCGAAGAAATGTTGGATGAAAACGCATTTAAACTTCCATCCAACATATCATTCAACAAATTTTCTATCCAACAGTATCCAACACAGGTGCGCAAACGAATCCAACATTTTGACCAACATCGTGCTGGATGGAATGTTGGATTCGTTTTCCTGGGCTTGAAGCGAATAATCGGATTGGTTAAAGATATGTTGAAAGGGTATTTTATGTACTTATGTACAGTCACGGCCTAAAGTCGCGTAAGCACTATATCTAAAAAAAATGTTCACTTTTGTACTGTAACTATTAGTGAAGTTTTCAAACACCTAAAACCCGTTTCCTCCGATTTTTTTAAAAAAATTATTTTTTCAGTATTTTTTTATTAAAATTTTGGCATTTTCCAACAGTGTCACTAAAAACCCGGAATGCAAGCGAAAGAACATTTAAATACCTACCCAAAACTCAAACAGAATAAAAAAAGCTTTTGTGGAACCTTTTGATCAAAATTCTAAGAAAGTACAGAACGGTGTGCACAAAGGGTTCAATACAAGGCCCGATATTGTTTAATGTATTTTTCAACGACTTTTGCTCATGTTTGAAGCATATATTTATAGTAAAAGTCATTGTGCATGCTCGAACTCATCTGGAAACGAGATCGGGAAACACTGGACGCTTCGGGCTAATTTGCCGTCATCAGCAGTGTATACCCACTCTCAAAGCTAATGCCTGTACACTTCGGAAAGAGAGATGATCTATTCGATCGCCGATGGAGGTGGCTAAATCGGGTCTCACTTCACTTGTGGTGAAGTTGAACAGATAAATCTGAGCAGCGCGAGCAATGACGAAAAAGCAATCTAAAGATCGCAACAGCTTATTTGGAGCCAATTGGAGAATCCGCCAAGAGGAGGGTAGCCTTACCGTACATGGGTCATTGTAGCGGGTTCAATTCTTTGGCTATCAGGTTGTTGAAACTAGAATTTATACAAACGTCTCGCCAATAAATGAACAAATGAACAAATGAACAAATGAACAAATGAATAAGACAAGAATGCATTCTTGACTTGCATATTCAGTATCTAACATAAGCTGAGACGTATACTATGCAATTTCTCCTGTAGAGTAAAAGTTAGAGTAAAAGTTCCGTTCGTAATTATAATTTTTCTGCACTATATCATTTGCTTTTGGATTCTCCTCTCGTCATGAGATATTTGCTTAACCCTTCCTCCCCCGCTGCTGTTAGATCCGATATCTTTCTCAGGCTTTATGAATACCTTCCAGCCTGTATGTTAATGAGAAGCTGAAACTTTCCACACATATGTCGCTACTGTTGTGAGTGGAGGTACCATCACTTAAAATTATTGATTGGTAAGTACTGCCAACGAAGGCTAATAAGCCAGAAAAAGCAGTCTAGTGTTCCTATTTCCGGTCTGGTTCAATTGATTTTTAGATATTACCCGCCTTCTGAACTATGTTGGTATGAGGTTCCTCTCACATGAGGCAGTATGTTATTGGTCACATGCCTTTACTGTCGAGAGTCAAGATACCATCATTTAACCCTATTCAGCAGCTAATTTTATTTAAATGTCTCTCCTTGAGGTATATTTGCTTTCCATAAATATTGTATTGTATGTTTGTCAAACCCTTAACTTCCTTTGCCTCGTAAATTTGGTATATCTTCCCCTAAGGATAGTTTAGTTTGTGAAATAAAAGTAATGTTGGTAATACAAAATGCATCCTTGCTACCGCCCTATATAGGTTGCCTAGTTAATTACACGTTGATTTTGAAAAAGTTAGATTTAAGAAAATATCCCAGAGCCTTTTATCTCTTTTTTGGACGACCATACTTTCTCATATAAAAAAAAAATAGATAAAAAGCCTTGGGAACGAAATTACAACAACATCAAACTAAAAATCTTATATTGCTGGACATAGGAATTTGTAGGATGATGATATTAATAAAATAGAGATTTATGACTTCGATTAGCTTTCGTGTCGTTATCGGCCTCAACAGATTTCCACACTATCACTTCATTAATTTCTTGCACACCAATTAATAAGTTAAAATGATTTTTATTGTGGTGATATTACAATCAGAAAAATACGTGTGTATACAATATTCCATTTATAAAATAAAAACCACTCTAATGGCATCTCAGGCTCCGTATTTCAAACAGGCAATAAGCCCTGCGAACACTCTATTGCTAGTGTTAAAAAAAATCAAATAAATAAATATTATGAGATTTGAAACATGGATTGGATTGTCATATATTGGCAATATGTATTGCGCACATGGAGCTATACGGGTCCATATTCATACGGATCATTACAGCAATAAGGTTATTTCCAACCATATTTAGTACATCTTTCACCCAGTGTTTGGTGACACGTGATTGGTATGACGTGGTTATTACTTGGTAATACAATGACGTTAACCCTAATATTACCCAAACTGTTTATCTTTTCTTGGTCTAAATCTAACCCTATTCAAGCGGGGCTTTCTAGGGCTCTGAGTAGCCTGGGGAGGGGGGCACAAAGTACCTCCCCCTATAACTTTTGATAGAACCATGTTGTAGTGTTGAGACTATCCAGAAAGTTATATTAACTCTTAATTAACATTTCAGCAAAATAATTTTTTCGATGACGTCATTACTCATGGCGACGTCATAGCGAAAAAATGTTAGTGCAAAGAAAAAAAATGTAGGTGATTTTTTTTTTCAAACTATATAACAAAATGATTTTTAAGCAAAAATAAGTAGAAAATATATATTTTTTTGACATTTTTTTTTACTTTGATCCGGCTGCTAAAACGCATCACCAAATGTATTAAAAATCTTGATTAGGTCTATGCAGCTGTTAGTAAGTAATGGTGTCTAACTAAACATATGTGGTATATTGAATTATACGACTGTTAATTTCTTCTTTGTTATCTTCTTTGTGCAAAAGGTTTCTTTTACTTTGGATACTACTCATCTGATAGCCGTAAGCATCCTCCTGAAATCTGTTCGCTGCTTTTCTTAGGACCAATTTTGGAGTCCGATTTCGTATAAAAGTGTCTGCTAGTAATTCTACATGAAACTTAGATTTGCAAAATAAAAGGATGAAGTTGATTAGAATTGGGAGTAATCCCAACACCGTGGAAGATACAAATAAGATCATTAATGGTTGGTAGAATGACCATTGGTTTAAATATATCAACGCATCTGGGTGACGGTCACCATTTGGCAAGGTATTGTTAACGCTTGACATTACGTCAGATCCGTTGAAAGAACTTCTATTCCAACTGGGCTCACTGTAGTAACTGTTCGTATTGATGGAACCTTGAAGGGTACCATAACTGCTCGCTATTGTAAATCCTGCAATATTGGCTATTGTTAAAAATACTCCAATCTCAAAGTTACGCTGACTTAATAACGGTGTAAATGTGCAAGAGGCAGCATAAAGTGGCATTTCGTTGCTTATGGCCGTTAATAACTTGAACCCATCTGGCTTGTTCATTTGCATTTCGTATAGCCATATTATTGAAAATACGATGAAGTTGACAGACAAAAACAAAAAGGGTGCATACTTCTTCACACTACCAAGTAATCCAACTACTAGTACTCTTGAGAAAATCCAAAAAATATTAATGAAAAATACCAGCACTTTAACCGTAATCATTTTGAACTCATGCGTTGTTCCAAAACTTGCGGTAAGCAACGATATGGTGCAACTAATATACTGCAAAGTTGTGCCATAACCTTGAACTGTGATCATGATATACGCTTGTAGACAAAGTTGAGGGATTGATTCTAGAAATACTTCTAAGAGAACCATTCTGCGACTTATTATAAACAAAATATTGAAATGTTTATACGGCTGCGATGTATCATTATGCAGTTGTTTGGATAGGCTTTTAAATACAAGAGCAAAGAATATCGGTACCGGTACGAAACATAACAACAGAGACATGATAATAACTCTTGTTATTCTTCCTCTTTTTAAAGGCCATATAACCAATTCAATTATTACTGCTTGGAGAAAAGAGAATATGACTGATGGAACAATAGCAAATGATAATGTCAGTACGCCATGCCATATGTGTGAATCAAGGAGATAAGATATTCCAAGTATGTAATCGGTAGATGTATCAGCGACATATGTACACAAACTAATAATGATCCTTATGTAACGTCGAAATTCCCATAGATTTGCAAACGCATTCATCTATAGCTTGCTTATATGGAGTTGGATGGTAAAGAAAGAATTGAATTTTAAAAGTAAATATTCCTTGGCAACAACTGACGAATATCTATAATATAAAACGATACAAGTGATAGGTTGCAAATACTCTCATATAATATTTGTTTTTTGTAGTACGATCTTCAACCTTAATTTGTAGAGAACAGTTAAAAAATGCCCCTCTCTCCCCCATAATCTAAGTTGCTGCCTAGCAAGGCCCGGAATCCATGTGAAAGCCACAACAACATTGAAATTAAGAAGAAGGGGGGAAATATTTGAAAAGTCTATACATATTATGTCCCAGATTGTCTGAAAAATGCAAAAGCTTTTCATTAACTTTTATTTTAAAAAATTTCTCTGCTTTTCCTAGGCTGTTACCAAACAGTTCTATGCACACTAGTCTTCACACACGTAAACGTCTGACTATAGGATATTCTCTGATAACCTGAATAAAGCTACGGCAACCGATAAATATAAACAAAAATCATAAGTAAACAATTCGTTACATTTGCCGGCTGCCGGCTGCAGTAATAATAGGAGGGTCTTAAAATAGCTGAAGATATTATAGCTTCTATTTTTGATACTCTTGCTGTATATGATATAGATGGATACATAATCTATTCCATTCTATATAAGCGAAAAAAAACTTTATGTATGTCTTCCTAGACTCACAATATAATAGTAACTATTCCAGCAAATAATAATAATAAATATCAAAAAGTGGCTTTTGAGCAAGCATGCAAGATGCGTGTGGCTTATGAATTGGCTGGAGTAAAAGGGGTAAAACTGTTGAAAATATTTCAACAATATTGCAAGGCTGCTATATATAAACACATAAAAAAAGGCAATTAACAGTGAACAATCTTTCGATTACACAATACACTCGTAGTGAATTTCACCATGCCATATAATCTCACCTTTGATCCGGTGGTGAATTTCGCTGCAGTCTCATCTCGCTACGGTTTTCATGTAAACGCCGCGTGTCAAAAACATTACATAGCATATTTATATAGTAAACAGTTTTATGCATATCTATTATATATATATACATAACATGGCATAACTTAGTGACATGATTTTTACTGCATGTATCTATTAAGAGGCATTTTACTATTATTCTTGCACATAACTCATATAATTTAACAGTCTTTTTAAAGTCCTTTCACTTCTGCTAGCATTTTTCCCGCCGAAATTGAATTGTTTTGTTTTGGTATCATGTAACCATATCACGAAATCTCATAATCACACGAATTTCTTTGAAAAATGGCAACCGACCATGTGAACAGTTCTCTGTGCTGTTAGAGGTATTTTTCGGTTTTTTGATGGTTTTGGAGTCCACCTTACCTTTTCAATGTTTTACCTTGATTTTCAGGCAAACGTGGACATTAGTTTGTCGACAACAGTTGGAAATCGTCTCCGTACCCCAGAATCAAAGTTGCTGCATAGCAAGGTCTATGAACCATGTGAAAGCCACAACAACATTGAAATTAGGAGGAAAGGGGGAGGTGGGGAGGAAGGGGGGATATTATGAAAGTCTATTCATATTATGTCTAAGATTGTAGATAAAAACAAATTATATTCCGATAATATGGTTTTTTATATAACTACTATAGACAAGTAAGTGCTTACTGCATAACGAAAGGTCAATAAACTATTACAATAGAACTAACCCGGTGGGTGAAATCTTGGTTAAAGTCCACAGCTTAGACGCTAGAAAGTATACCTCTTTACAGCAGACTTTGAACAAGATTCTATTCACTGGGAATAAGTGACAGACTTGCAGCTTCATGGCTAACTTAAATAAGTTTTATACAGAAATGTAACAATATATAAAAGACCAAGAAAATTATTAATTAGCCAAATGAAAATAATTTAAGGCCATTATTCAGTACTTTTCTTGGACAATATTCTATCCGCTTGGAACAGAAGCTGGACATCGATATTTGCAACTAATCACTTGCCATTATCAAGACAGAATTGTTGTCCATGCGAACAATGGACCCAAGGTAAAAATAAAAAAATTCATCCCACTTTGAATGAAGCATCAAAACGACCTATTAGAATAGGTAACCAGTCTAATTTAGTAGATGGTCATCCCAACAATGAGGTCTGACTAAATGAGGGAAATGAAAGTTAAAGAAGAATACTTGCCTGGAACAAGTTCAATGCTTACAGAGAAATGATTTTATTGTGGATCATTTAACAAGAAACGTAGTCTAGTACGAAAAGAAAACAACATTTCAGCAAATGGCCTTGAGAAACAATAAGCTGTATTTTTTCAGAAAAAATAATTATTAATAAAGTATTAATAAAGAAAGTCAATACATTAATAAGAAACAAGAGCCTATTGGCTTCAAGGCGGGTGCATCCCCACATCTTTGGCGTGCGTTAGTGTATAAATGCAGGCTAATGTAAATGAGCCTTTTTAATCCGTACCCAAGATGATATCAGATCAATTTAAAATACTCAAGCTCATTTCTCTTTATATTCGCTATGCGATGGTTTATGTAGAAATTGTAAACGGCAGAAAAAATATATTATTTTAAATATTTTCTTCGTTAAAGATTTAAAAGTGCCTTTGCCTAGCAAATAAATTCTGCTACTCAAAAGTCTAATAATCGATAAACGAACAAGGACACCAAAAACTACATAAATATCTGACTGCGGCGATGGTGTACCACATGCACCTTCGGTTTTCACCAGTGCGGTCGGGGTTCAAATCCCGCTGCAGAAACTGGAATTGATACTCCACTCCGATGCGCTTTAAATGCAGCGTACTCAGCCTATTAGGAGCCACCGACTGACCGCATGCTGGCCTGGGGCAAGTTAGAGCAATTCCCGTATCTCTAGTGGTGAATTAACTTAGTTGACTGTCGGATGGGAGGAAGAACCACTGAACTGATGTGGATTCCCTGAGAATATTAAACTTCCGATTACTTACTTTACTCACTTATTGCTAATAAATATCTAAATCGGATTAGTTGAAGATAGGTATGGAGGGAGGGTATTTTAAAAATTAATTTCTACATGTTTTTGACCAAACCCTATCATTAACTTTGGGCATAGTCAGTCTGATGAAGCTAAACTGTATAGGATTCCAAAGCTATATCTGTTTGTCTGTTTAGATTCTATTATCTAGCTTCATATCTTGTTACAAGAAAGGGTTAAGAGGATCAGTTTGGTTTCATCGTCAGACTACATAGTCACTAAAAACATTTATTCCGTGTGTCTTTACATAAATATATACCTGTCGAAACATTTACGAAAAATATATACAAAAAGTTGTTACATACAGTTCAAATTGTACACAACCTCTCGCTATGTTCTCCGCTTATACACACCTGTGAATATGCCAAAAAAATCATTTTAGACAGATGAATAAGCGGACAGACGGACAAACGCGAAAACAAAGACGAGTGACTCTCCAAGCACCCGTCAATAACTCATCTGAATACCTAACACAATGCTCTGATATGTGTGGTTTATCTGCACGTCAACCCGTTGTCTGTAAGAAAAAATGAATTTCCAATAGAGCGAACAATGAAAGACATAACTCTTGCTCGAATTATAGAATATACTACATCTGTGAAATTAATAGGCCATTTACTGTACACCCCACTGTCATAACCATACAGCGAAATCTAGCGTTTGGTAGGAAATAAACATATCGGTACTTGTAGAACGAAGGGGAGAACAAAATGTTCCAAATATCACATTAGAAGATCCTTATAAACGTCAAAGCATTTCCATAAACTGCTAAAGAGAATATCATGTTTATCTGTGCTCCAATCGCCATCTTGTTCCGTTTCATTATCTCTTTTATCAAAGATAATTATGTTGTGGCTAGTTAATATGGAGATGTTTATTTCCTACCAAAAGCCAGAGTCAGAGTTTATGTCTTCGACTGCTAGGTATAGTTATGACAGTGGGGTCCCCCCCATCCTTCTTTACATGGATAGGGTTATTTATCGTGTGCTACCGTGTCGATACGTTATGGTATCTTATGATACGTGCATCCGGAATTCGAAATCGGAGAAGCTCTAGTGGAAGAAAAGTAGTGGTAAGATAACTTTTTATTTTGTTTATTTTGGCACTTTAGCTCTCTGTTTGGTGTAAAACTTTCAGGATTTTGTTTCTTTTATCACAATAAATAGTTTGAGATCAAAACAATTTTTTTGGCCAACACAAGTGATTACGCGACTTTAAATATATGGTCTAATTATACAAAAACAATTCATCATTCACATATTGACAGATTGTTTTTGTATAATTAGACCATATATTTAAAGTCGCGTAATCACTTGTAATTAAAATTGTCGATAACATATTAGATAGAAAATCTTAAAAAAAAAGTTATTAAACACCATAAAGGTATAGATATAATGGATTCAAGATCATATGGAGGTATGACAACCACGTCAGATCACAAACTAGTTATGATAAAATGCAACGTAAGATGGCCATATATTAAGAAAACAAAGAGAGAACCACAAATCGACCTAGAAGGCTTAAAAGACAAGA
>JAULBZ010006914.1:0-11952 GCA_032360805.1 Neoturris breviconis | reverse complement strand
CAAAGTCCGTACTAAAGACGCTAGAACAACGTTCAAAACGTTGTTCACGCGTTTGTGCTACGGACTTTGAACAAGTTTTTGCCCACTGGGAGAAAACATAGCAACAGATACTATCTTGCTCAAACTTGAAAATTAATATCCACTGCTAGATACAGTCAATGATATAGTACTTGATTGGGTAATTTGTATCGGAAAACCAATTAGCTAATTATATGTATGCTCGTAGTCATTAATAACATTTTCTTCGTAAATTTATTATGGACAAATTCACAAGATCTTTTTTGCTTGATTTGAATCTACGAAAATAAATAACGAAAACTGCCTCTGTGATTAAGAACATTTGCTTCAAACGTTCCCAGTGGGCAAAAACCTGTTTAAAGTCAGCAGTAAAGACCTTTGAACAGTATCGAACGACGTGGTTATAGTGTCTTTACTGCAGACTTTGAACAAGTTTTTGTAACCTGGGTTTGCTGTAATCAGAATATTAAGGTTGATTGCCATTAGGCGGAAAATTCCCCGCGAAAGCCGAAAGAAGACATTTCTTTCACACGATGTGCGATGTCCGTTTCTACCCACGAAATGTCTTCTTGTAGCCTTATGGGAATGAACCACAATGTTAAGGTTGGTTTAGACTAGGCGAATTCGTTCGTACGAATTCTAAATGAAGCCATTACATTGGTTGAACGCGACGTCGCCTGTCAAAGAACGAATTTGCCTAGTGAAAACTCGCCTTTACGATACCGATTTTAATTGTTGCTTGGTATTCCCACGTCCATTATATCGCCCCCGGATGTCCAAAATATAGCTTATTGTAGCGAATAATTTTCGCCTACAATTAATTTCGGCCATTCATTGATTTTTCATTGGTTATATGTTGTAACATACAACATGAATGTTTCTTCGTTGTTTTTTCATTGTGTCACAATATTTTGTTACCCAATAACTACTTATCATGGCAATTTCATCGGTACGTCGTGGTCTTCCACAAATTGAGAACATTTTTTGTAGCTAATGAAAACGTATTCATTGGCATGTTCATTAATTTTTGTGAAAATGATTGGAATTTTCCTTGCTTTTTCCAGTATGAGAACTATGTAGTTCATTCAAATACTGACGATGGTCCCGAAAATGCGAAGCTTAGAATTCCGTTAAAATTCTGAAAAATGGAATAATTGGATAGATTGAGTCTAGATCCTAATCTAATATAAGTAATTCAAAGTATAATTTCAGCGTAGTTGGCATCAGCGTTTATTTCTTAAAACAGTACTCAAAGATGCAAAATGTTTTAACAATTCTGCGTCTGAACGGTTTTAGTTGCTAGGTTTAATTCATTTTCTCTTAGTTTTACTTGCCTTAAGGCCGTTTTCCATTTAGAGATCTTTACTGCTCGGGCGGGAAAATCCCGCGCGGAATTTATTTCAAGCATCGGTATTGTAAAAAAATAAATTCCGAGCGGTATTTTCCCGCCCGAGCAGTAAAAACCTCCGAATGGAAAACGGCCTTTATTGTAAGAAATTAACGCTATACCCAGTGGGCAAAAACTTGTTTTAAGTCCGCAGTAAAGACGCTAAAACAACATTACTAAATTTACGATACACCTAATTAATGCGAATGAATGACATTTTTTTAAAGAAATGTAATTAAATTAACGCGAAAATGCCAACCATTTATTTTAATTAAGCTAGTCTACTATACGAAAATCCTGTGTTGTTTATTCTAAGATATAGCAAATAAACAAGGTTATTTTCGTTTGAGCGAAGTGAAATAACGGCGAAATAAAATTTCTTGCTAAATAATTTTTAATTATAAACAGCTGAACTCATACGGCAAAAACCTATTCAAAGTCAGCAAACATTAGAACAACATCCAGGAAAACAACGTTAGAAAGAACAACATTCTTTGAACGTTTTTGCAGGCTGGGAGTTGGTGCAATGTAATAACTGCAATGGCTGCACAAAAAAGAAGTTATTACATTGAAACAAGTTTTTACTTTGAGCAGCCAACACCTGGTTTTAATGTTTTTGTTGATAGGTCTATATAATCAACAAGATTTTCATGCTTGATCAATATATTTAAAGAGTAAAATTTGGACTAAGTCCATAAGATGAATGAATTAACTACCAGTGACGTCAAGTCAATGCTTTCTTTAGAAACGTAAATCTAAGCTTTTAAATTATCTTAACCCTATTTGACCTGAAACGGGGCGGAGGGCAAATCCAATGCCTTGTTGAACTTGATATTTTGTCAGTTTTTCTATAACTTATCTACAAGCAATTGCATAGATATATGAGACGAAGTGAAATTTGTGCAACAATTCGGAATTTCAACTTAAATAAAAATATATTTTTATCATTTTGATAAGCGAGACGAACAGCATGAAGACTCGAATTTGAATAAGCAAGACGAACAGCATGAAGACTCGAATTTGTCCCAAGAGTCTGGGTACTATTTAATGAAGATTAAGTCTTAAATCTACTCTCTGAGATAAATCTCTGGGGACTGCTCGTGGTAGTTTTCCCCATTCATGTTTTACCTGTGGTGTCTATTATGCGTCAAAATTCGTTAAAATGTCTTATAATTTATGCGCATGCTTGTAGTAAAAGGTTTCTATGGATAATATTCCCTTAGCAACTAACTTTTTGATGTTAAAATCTTTGCACTTATTATTCCCTTAAAAATCGATTTTGCATTAGTTATATTTTCCAAAAAAAAAAGTTTTGACCAAAGTTTTTTTCATCACCACCTTTTTTTGCCTTGATGACTTCATTAAAAGTTATGGCATCACCAAATATTTATTGCGTTAATTAATCTATCACCCTTAATAACTTTTGATAGAAGCAAGCCTTAATATTGAAACTTTTCAAAAAGTAAATCCTATTCAACATGTAATAGACCTATCCACAAATACATAAAAACGAGAAGTTGGCTGCTCAAAGTAAAACTTGTTGCAATACAATAACTCCCTTTTTGTGCAGCGCAGGGCGGTACAGGGCAAGTTCTACTTTGAACAGCCAACGCGTTGTTTTCATGTATTTGTGAATAGATCTACTACATGTTGAATAGGATTTACATTTTGAAAAGTTTCAATATTAAGGCTTGCTTCTATCAAAAGTTATTAAGGGTGATAGGCGGGACATTAAGATCCCGAAAAGCTCATACTTAATAGGGTCAAATATTATACAAGTATATAAACAAGTTTTTTTATAAGCATCAATTAATTTTGACTAAGGCTGAATGATGCTTAATTTCAAACCGTGATTCGCTATATTTCTATGGACACCCGCCCTAAATAAATATGTCTGATCAAAGTTTTAGGACATGCTCATTTTTTTTACGCATTTAGTTTCTTGTAAAACTTTGAACTTTCTGAGATCTTGAAGATAAGAGAGCCTTATAAAGGCGATGCTTATGAAAAGAACGTGTAGAAGACAGGATGGATGATATTTCATGATAGAACAAAACATTATTGCGAAATTCAGAGAAAACTATCGGAACTTACTGATTAACGCACCTTATTTTACAATGATGCTGGTGCTCCAAAACATTTTTCTTGAAGGAAGTTTTTTTTGTATTTATATATCTAAAAAAATAATTATTTAGAAATTTCAAGCCATGTTATTGCATTTGTCAAGTCTACAAGCACTCACATGAATATTTGAGACAAGGTAAAATTCGAGCAAAAATTCCGAATTTCCACTTAGATAAAAACCTTAAATTTTAGATAGCAAAAGATAATACACAAAAATGGAAAATGTTCCAAGAGCCTGGCACTAGGCTTCTAGGAACAGCAAAATTTGTTGAGTTTGCAAAAAGGTCAAAGTCTACTCGATAAATCTCTGAGATAAGTCTCTAGAGACTTGGCCTGGTCGTTTTCCGCATTTAAATCTACGTGTGGCGTGTATTACTCACCAAAATTCATGAAATGTCTCATTATGTATGGGTATGCTTGCAGCATTGAAATGTATATGTATTGTTTTAATAATGAAATCTTATATAATCACACACCGTGTGATGTCAATTTCTACCAATGAAATGTCTTCTTTTACAAGCGTTGTTCTAGAGCCTTTACTGCGGACTTTGAACAGGATTTTGCCCACTGGGCAAACAGCTGGAACTCCTCAGAGATTTATTGGGTAGATTTAACCCTATTAGGTCTAGGGGGAGGAGGCCATCATGTCCCCGCTCCTATTAAAGCGTGCATAACTTTTTAAATAAAAGTGATATCATGCTCAAACTCTGACTTTTCCTAAATTTTAATTAGAAAAATATTCCCGAAAAATATTTTCAAAGCAATTTGCTCATCTTCGGAATTACGATGATTTCCAAAAAGTGGTGGACAAACAAATTAGCAAATATATTTTTATTTTCTTTAATATGACATATGACACACTGTTGGATTCAAACTTTTATGCTAAATCTGTTTCTGATGTTTATGTTACATAAAAAGTTACTTGTGACAAGTTTTTGTATCAAAACATTATATTCCTACAAAAATGAATTTGCATACCCAAGATAAGCTATGAATTCATAATTATGAGATAATAGGGCACCTACTAATTATTTTTATGCTAAAATGTAGTTTATAGTTTGAAGGACCGTTGGTATAAATTTGAAAGAAAAATATGCCGTTGTCCAGATTTTAGAGCCGTAAAAGGCCTAGGCCTAATAAGGTCAACCTTATTAGGTTCTAAAATTTCGATCCCTTTTGTTTAAAACTTAGGACTTAAATCTTGACAGGTGTATAGACTGATTTATATACCCTTTTTTATCAAAATTCTTAATTTTTATTTCATTCCTTGTTGCCTTTAAGATTTTAAAGCAGACTATTTAAAAGAAAATATATCCTTTTTTCTGAAATCAGCTTTCTTTCAAAGGTTTTAGATAATAGCACCTGTCACCAATAACAGGTGGCAATGTTTTCCAAAATATTTTCAAAATTCAAAGAAATATAAGAGGTGGGTTCAAAGAGCTCTATAGTAAAATTAGATAAAGACTGTCTTCTTGTAAACTATACAAATGCTGTTGTTCCTAACAACTTAATACACAGGTTCTTCAATAAAACTTGAATTTCCGTGCCATTCTTCTTGTCAATCAAAGTTGAAATTACAAATGGCCCAAATATTACTTTGTCTTGCATTTGTATTGCATTTTTAACGAGCGGTGCTTATGTTGAAATTCCACCGACTCAAGTATAGGGATGAGAATACCCTACATCTTTCAAATTTTAGGCATGGAAAACAATAACACTATTATGAAGAGAACATATGACGTAATATTATGAAGAGAATATATGACGTAATATTATGAAGAGAATATATGACGTAATATTATGAAGAGAATATATGACGTAATATTGTGAAGAGAATATATGACGTAATATTATGAAGAAAATATATGACGTAAACTGGTATGGAAATAGATTTTTTGAGATTAAAATATTTAAAAATATTGTTCTAACATATTCACAAATACATGAGAAAAATCGAATTGTGGGTGGCTTTATGGAACACAAGAACTTCTTTCGAATGATTAAAACTTTGAATTATAGAGGAATTACAAGGAACATGTTCGATTTAGCAAAAGTTCAAACGAACATTTGTGCAACGTTTCATACAACATTTCGCATTCGTTTGACTTACATTGCAACATTCTATGCAACATCAAAAATGTTGCATAAGTGATGCGACAATAATGAACATGTTTATTTTTTTGTCGTATCATTCATGCAACATTTATTTAATGTTGCATTGGTCAAACAAAGCCAACATCTTATGTGACATTCTATGCAACAATCTCGCATGAAATGTCGGCTTCGTTTGACCAGCACATATTCAAATCACAGAGTCTTAATCTTATTTTAACCTCAAATTTTCTGACTTTTGATATTCCTTCTTAGTTTTACACATTTTCTGATTTTTTAATCGGAACAGGTGTTTTGACACCTTTTTTCAAGGGCACCTGCAAATAAATATTTTTTAATATTTTTTGATTTTTGATTTGAAAGAGTATTTTAAAACAGGGAATTGGAACATTTTTTGCATTACTCATAGGAAAGACATATATTTTTCATTTATATATAGAATAGAAACTGGGAAGGATTAAAAAACAAATTTTGTTACTTCTGGCGCTTGATTAATATATTTATTTGAAAAGTAGCCATGATAAGTTTTTCTCAAAAAAATTACTAAAGAATTATTGAAAACGCAATTCCAATATATATTTTTTTAATTCTTATGAAAAAATATTGGTGATTTTGGCACCTTATAGTGACTAAAGCAATAGGTTTAGGGCAATAGTATAATCTTTATAACTAAGAAAGCTAAAGTTAATATCATTGAGAATTTTTAAACAGAATGCAAATACCTGTTCTAACAAGTTACGAGAAATGTTATGAAAAAATCCATAATTTGGCGACCTGCAAAATAATGCGAATATCGTTCAAAGGCTTTTAAAAATCGAAATTAAATACACGTGGCCACGTGGCTACTACCATGCAACATTTCAGTCTCACAGCGATTGTCAATATTGTTTTGGATAAGGAGCATGTAATAACTGTCTCAGTAAATCTCCATGTAAAATAGGGTCAACCATAATATTTATTTGCACTCTTCATGCGGAGTGCAAATAATTTCTGTACTTTGACCATACTACAACCTCTCGCGTAGATTATGAGACATTTTTGAATTTTAGAAAGCAATATACACCACAAGCAAAACGCAAATGTTGAAAATGACCACTAGACGTCCCTTGAGGTTTATCTCAGAGGTTTATCCGAGTAGACTTAAGCTTAGGATCTTAGGACTTTTTACAAACTCGACAAATTTTGTTGCTTCTAGCAGCCTAATACCCAGGCTCTTGGTACAAATGCGAATTTACGTGCAGTTCGTCTTGCTAATCGAAATTTAAGTCTTTTTGCCTAATTTGATTCACAACGTCTCAAGATCTGCGGGTAGCGGCATAATATTCTGCACATTAGCTCATGCAGTTGTTTTTTTCTAACATTAGATGATATGGACTTTTATTTATTTTAGACCAAATAAAAATGTAAGCAACTACGTAGAGAGAGCAGCTACTCGGATCATATGCGTGACAGAATCTCAGAGTTTTCATTCTTGATGTGCCATTTAGTCTCAAAAGCCCTTTTTGAATTTCAAAATAATGAGTCAAGATCTCACCCTTAACTTGCTGTCAGACACTTCATGTTAAGACTTTCATTTTCTTCAAAACCTTTTCAAACAAAACTTTTGCAATGTAATCTTTGCCGCCAATCATAGTGTATGACCCAACCTCGTTCCCAGGGCTTCTTAAAAGGCAAAAAACCCTGGGAACGAGGTAGTGTATGACCTAGTATGTAGTTAGTCGTTACCATAGTTAACATATTTTAAAGTTACTTAATAATTTCAAAGTATGGTGTTTCGATGTTCTGGAGTATAACTTTTGGTTTTATTTCGAATGATTGACAAGATAAATATCGACATCATACAACTGAATGAATTTAATTTAATTGATTAGTTTACTGTAATTTCGTATGATCTATGAGCTATATGTACGCATACATAGAAACAAGCTTTTTGAGTCAGAATATAAACATGGACACAACAGGATACACGAAAAGAATTAAATTCGAACGATTTTTAGATATTCAAAATCAAATGACGTCATTTTTTAAGAAGATTTTTTACCGTCAATGGAGTGAGGTATCCGGCACGAGACGTTTTTTTAACGTAAAGAAAGACGTTGTTTTGACGACCTGACGTTAAAACAACGTCTTTTTACGTTTAAAAAACTTTACGTGCCCATTGGTATGTATCTATTTATGTTTAAGGAAAAAAGCCAGTGGGCACACGATGTCGGATCAACGTCGAAACGACGTTGTTATGTTAAACCGACATCGTGTGACTGTAGGGAAAGCGGTATATAACAATTAATTGATTTAATGATTTTTGATATTTTACCCAAAGAAACACTTGCAACTTTCTCAGTGAAAAAAATAATCTTTAACTCCATGTTCGACGAATGTTCGACGCGTCTTTACTGCTGACTTGGAAAAGTTTTTGACCAATGGGTATATATGTGATCATGACATTACGACGTAACGGCATCATTTTGACGTTTTTATCTCACGACGACGTATGAGTTTCAATCCAAACGGAAGCGTTGATAAACATTTCTACTTCAAAAAATGAACATTACATTTACTTTCATCTACGGAGGAGAGCGTATAAAGTTATATATTTATATATTTTTTAATGGTTTCCCGCAAAGTCCTGAGAACTAGGTTGTTGCATACTTAAACCTCCCTGCAAAGTCCTGAGAACTAGGTTATTGCATACTTAAATGTTTGAGTTTACACGACAAGTTATGTAACTTTAGGTTTATAACTTTAGATTTTCCGATATTTTACAAATTTAATTCTAACGCGTATAAAAAAAAACAATAGCTACAGCAGGATACGTCTGTTGATGATGATTATGGGTAGATAACACCATGCTACAAACCTATTATTATGGGTAGATAACACCATGCTACAAACCTATTTATATCAGCATGGAACGTATGTCACAATTTTTGCCATCCATGTAAAATATGAAAAGTAGATCTTGTTAGTAACATATCCTAGAAGTTTCATTCGGTAAGGATGGATACTGGTAGATCAGTGGGAAAAAAACATGTTCAAAGTCCGCAATAAAGACGCCAGAACACGTTGATCTAACGTCTTTACTGCGGACTTTGAACAGACTATAGTCCACTCCCCTTTTCTAGTCCATTACACATTAAGGTATTGTTGAAATATGCAGCGAAGAGTTGTGACAACAATCATGTATTTGATTGGCTCTTTCGTAACGAAGAAACCAATCAATTCCAAGTTATACATTGCGGAAGAAAAAAAGCGGAATTAATTATTGCGAACATGTTCTCGAATGAAAATAATAATTTCCGCATTTTATGCTTTTTTTTATACTCAATATTAATTCCGCCTTTTTTTCTTTCGCCTTATTTGAAATCAATCAAATTTATTAGTTAAAAGCGATAAGTAGACTATAGAGAAAAGTCGTACGCGCCTAGTGGGCAAAACCTTGTTCGAAGTCTGCAGAAAGGACATTAGAATAATGTTGATAACGTTTTTCTAGCGTCTTTATTGCGGACTTTGAACATGTTATTACAAAATTGAATATAATCCTAACAACATGTGACGGTTTTTCAACGTAAAAAAGTCGTTGTTTTGACGTTCTAACGTCAACGTATTTTTTTTACGTTGAAAAAACGTCTTGTGCCAATTGAGAACTGTCGGGCATTCTCTTGGAAAGGTGTTTTTAATGGCAGGTGATGTCCGACAGTTAAGAGTCATCTCCAAAATTTTGTGTTATCAGATATTTTAACAGATTTAAAGAAGCCATTATCTATAAATTTGAGAAATATTAATCTACGGTGAAGAGTGCTACGTTAACAAGCTTGCAATTGATTGATTTCTTCGGTACGAAGAAACAAATCAATTGCAAGATCTTTGATTCAGCACTATTCCTCTGGGAACGAATTTTGGATGTTTCCCTTATTTTTAAGTTTGTTACTACTCTATCAATTTCGTTTAAATTTAGATGGAAGATGGAGATGGATCGAATAGCGATTTAAACGAAGACACAGAAGATACAGAAGGATCACCGAATCGATCTGAAGAAAACGAGATTCTCAGAGAACCTCCTCCCTTGATTCCGGGTAACTATTCAGAACGCCCAGATCAACCACAGCTACCTGAACAGTACATGGGAATCGACGAATTTTTTGCGTTTATGGACCGGGAAGCAGGTGTCGAAGCTCTCCCTGTGCGTGAAGGTTTTGACGCTCCTAGACGCTACCTTAGGCATTTTCAAAACCGACCTGCATCCTTTTATAGACAAAGGCCTGATGGAAGTACATCTCCTTCACATAGGCGACATGTTATCAGTAATAAATTAGATCCACTACCAAATGACAGACATCTAATTCGCGCAGACTTTATTTGGCGCATTAAAGGCGACATAAATAGTCAGAGACATCAGTCACAAAACCATCCAGATGATATTTTACCGAGCCATCTTAATGACGTTGTATCCAGGCAACAACAAATACCATTCGATGTTTATTCTCAGGAACGAAACACCAAGTATACTCATGTACCATGGACGTCAAGACGGACGGTGAGTGCATCAGACGAACGATTAAATAGACAAATATCTTATCCGCCTACAACAGAAACTAACGAACGCTTTCTTAGGAGTCATTCTCTACAAGATAAAGTGGCATTTAGTGCCTCAATAAGTAGTTCCAACGATTTACATCTAGCTCAAAAGAGTAATCGAGAAAATATTAAAGTTGTTTGTAGTGACGATTCAGCTACTCTGAATAAGGAGGCTGGTTCTGTGCGTCCGACAAGAATTGTTTCTATCGAAACGATTAACACTGAACCGGCATTCGTCGTAAGTAAAGACTTTATGGATAATCAACCAGACAATGATAGACAATTGCAAGAGAGTAATCGAGTAAAATACAGTCATAGTAACAGATATTTGGAAGAAGGTAAAGGAGAAAAACACAATGAAAAAAGTGAAAGTAACCAAACAAAAGAGAACTTAAAAGAAAATAATCGTGTACAAGAAAATAATCGAGTAAAAGAAAATAATCGAGTAAAAGAATTCGATGAATGTGAAGTACGTAATAACAAAAAGGATATTGATTTATCTCGAACTGAACACAAATCTGACGTTGGTACCGACAAAAATGATAAAGACGACGTTATATTTGAAAGATTAAATGATGACGATATTTCTAACCAATCAGACGTAAGTCTGGCATCGGAAGTATACGAGGAAGGAGTTAGTAGGGCAAATAAACCTGCGAAAGAGAATTTTCAAAACACTAAAAAGGATAACGACGATGTCGATAGTACACAGGAACCTTTTAAGAAGAAACGTGGTGGAGGAAAGGTAGGAAGAAGGCGTAGGCGAGGTTATATATACGACCCTAAACCGTTAATAGCAAAATCTAAAACTAGCATAAAAATGAATGTAACGGAAGAAAAGTCCAGTGAGTACTGGAACAAACGACAACGAAATAATGAAGCAGCTAAGAGATCTCGAGAAAATAGACGCATTAAAGAGCTAGAAACGATGACTATAGCTAAGGATTTAACCACACAAAATGAAGAACTTCGAGCTCGAGTTAAGGAATTAGAAGAGAAAAATAAATATCTTGAAAACCTTTTGTCAAGCCTAACTATATTAGGTTCTAACTCTACCGGGTAGGTCTTTCAAAACACTTGACTCATTGTATGTCCACTCCCAGCTGGCAAAAAACCTGTTCAGAGTCAGCAAAATAACGTTATAACAAAGTTCGTTGAACGTTCTTCTAACGTTATTTTGTTGACTTTGAAAAGGTTTTGGTTAGCTGGGAGTGGACATACAATGTCGGTCGGATCAACGTCAAAGCTATGTCAAAATAATGTCTAATTAACATGGAAAACATGTCGTTTCAAACCTGAATATAACTGCCAGACTCACCTGTGGAGAAGTGTTTTATAATTATACTCTCCTCCACAGGTGATGTTGGGCATATATTCAGGCTTGCGTTTTGACGTCAAATGTCGGACATCACCTGTGATGAAGAGTGTATTTGAGTATAGTTTTCACCATTGTTAAGTCTGTTAGTTATTTGATAACAACGTCTTTTTTGACGTCGATATGACGTTGTTTCGTCGTTGATTCGATGTCTTGTATATACTTTGTAGAGATTAGTTCCCTTAGTGTTTAAAATAAAAACAGGAGGAGAGATTACTCTCACAAACACTCACCCTCCTCCACCGTGATTAATTGCTCTTATTTTGAACACTACCGTAATGCCTCGATCAAGCGCCCCCTCGAATAAGCGCTCCCCCCCCTTTTCGCACAAATTTCAATAAGCGCCCCCTCGAATAACCCC
>JAULBZ010006913.1:0-11953 GCA_032360805.1 Neoturris breviconis | reverse complement strand
ACGCAAGTGCTGAAAATGACCACTAGACGACCCTTCGGGTTTACCTCAAGGGTTTATCCAAGTAGACTTAAGACTTTAGAATCTTAGGACTTTTTAGAAACTCGCCAAATTTTGTTGCTTCTAGCAGCCTAGTACCCAAGCTCTTTGCTCAAAAGCGAATTTCCTTGCAGTTCGTCTTGCTAATCGAAATTTAAGTCTTTTTGCCTAATTCGGAATTTTTGCACAAATTTCACCAATATTTACGTGAGAGATTGTAGACTACAGAAGGAAAAAATTTAAAAAAACATCTGAGGGTGACTTTGTACCTTTAATAAGAGTCCCCCTCCCCCTCCCCCTCCCCCTCCCGCTTATTCCTGCAGAGTATCATTTTTTTGCTAATCGTATTGCATTAAGGCTCATTTATATTTTTATTATAAAAACTTCCTGATCAAGGCGTATTGACATTAAGCGCTTAAATTTTATAACAACTTCAACTTCAAACCCAACTTTCAGTAGAATTAGCATCATTTTCGTACCTTTGCTTTGCTATACTTGGTTTACACTGTATCATTTCATTAAATTGACTTTAAGATATGTGTCTCTAATTAAGCATCGCGAAACAATCGAAGCAATAATAAACGAAAACAAAAGAAAGAACGATGGATACATTTTCGATAACTCGATAACAGTTGAAACTTTAATTTCAATCACAACCTACACACAGTACGCGTTCTACCCATTACTGCTCTTTTATAACACAAGTCAGACAGTGGAAACTTGCAAAGAAGTAAAGAAATCATATTCGCCTTGTGACTCTCCTTTTACAATTATTATAATCGTGGTATTCATTGATGTTAAATTATTAGAATAGAACAAGAAGATACTATAAAGTAATATCTTCTTAGTAAACTTTATTTACACCCGCTCTACTGCTTTACTGCACCAAGTATATGCTCACAAGTGTTTTTTAACAATCACAAAATTTGCTCAGATGGCTAAAACAGAATTACCACTTCCTATTTTCTAGAACTTTTATACCACTTGTCAAATATTTGGTTGCTAAGGGCAAATAATCCTTTAGTTACCAAAACAAATTATAAAAAGATAATCCTTGATAAAATAAAGTAAAATACCTAAAATCTCTAGTCATATAAGCCATTCATTCAAACGTTATAACAAAGAATGTAACTTAATACACTTAACAAGTATATTGATTTACTACAGTTATCGTCAGTTAAATTTTTTACTTCATTTAACAACGTTACTACATTTATCGACGGATGTTACTACATACTTATGTCGTTATTACATATTACTACATTTGTCAACATTTACTACAGATGTCGACAGGTTTTAATACATTTATCTACGTTTACTGCAGATGTCGTTTTACTATATTTGACGGCGTTACAAGTAGTTTAGCTCCTCCATAGGCGAGAAGGAACATCATGATAAATTTTTGATCCTGTTTAACGAGTTTATATTAGTCATGTGACCTAATTCTTAACAAAACAGGGAACTTAGTAGCTTATTTAAGTTTTTCCTTTAATCTTAATGATGATATAGTAAAATGTTTTGTGACTCGTATACAAGGTAAAATGTTTTGTGGCTCGCATACAAGGTAAGATGTATGTGACTCCTTTAGAAGGTGAAATGTATTGTGACTCGTATACAAGATAAAGTTTATGTGACTCGTATACAAGGTAGAATGTTTTGTGACTTGCATACAACGTAAAACGTTTTGTGATTCGTAAAGAATGTAGAATGGTATTTTGACTCGTATACAAACATTTCTAAAATTTTCAACTACATCACTCAATAATAATACGTCACTTTTTAAATATAAATAATGGTATATGTTTTCCATACGTTTTGGGCATGCATATATGTTATAGTTTTATTTTTTTCGAGATGTAAAGGAAAGGATGGGGCGTTACAAAAACAATCTTTGAAACCAGCGCCAATTAGATTTAAATGTTTTTTTCTTCTTTTTGTGCAGCCATGTCTGGTGACTTGGGGCTTTGTTCCCTTTCCTTTATCCATTTGCCTCTGCAATAATAGATAGAAGTCTTTATGTCAACGAAGAATATATTTCACGTTTTATTGATAAAGAAATAAAATGTATTGCCAAAAATGAAGAGAAATATAATAGTTTTTCAAAATTATTGCAGAAGGACATAATAAAGTCGAATTAGGATTTATAGATAGTTTTAAATTTATGACTTCTTCAGTAAGTAGTTTGGTTAATATTTTGAATAAAGACCAATTTAAACATATAAGTAAACATTATGATAGAAATCAATTTAATTTATTGTTGAGGAAAGGTGTTTACCCATATGATTATATGGATTCATTTGATAAACTCGATGAAACAGATCTACCTCCAAAATATGAATTCTACTCCAAATTAAGTAATTCTAATATATCATATGAAGATTATAGACATGCCCAAAACGTATGGAAAACATATACCATGATTTATATTTAAAAAGTGACGTATTATTATTGAGTGATGTAGTTGAAAATTTTAGAAATGTTTGTATACAGAATTAGGATTTAGATCCAACCTGGTATTATACAGCACCTGGTGGGATGCATTACTTAAAAATTTAGTAAAATTGAATTAGAGTTGTTGAGTGACGTTGATATGCTATTATTTTTTCAAAAAATCGATTAGAGGTGGTGTTTCCATGATTTCTAACCGATATGGAAAAGCAAATAATACATATATGAATGACTATGACAAAACTAAAACAACTAAACATTTAATGTATCTAAATGTAAACAACTTATATGTGTGGGCTATGTCAAAACCATTCCCAATCAATAATTTCAAGTGGCAAACTAATAGTCAAATAAACAAACTAGATCAACCTATAGAATTAAACCACTGAAAAGAATTAAATAAATTAGATAAATCAAATAAATCAAATAAATCAAAGAAGATTTACCTGATTTACATAATGTCTTACTATTAGCTCCAGAAAGAATAAAAGTAACTAAAGTTGAAAAATTAATTAAAACCCTAAACAATAAAACTAATACTAACTAAAATACATAGAGGAATATGTTTCAATCAAAAAGATTGATGGCTTCATATATAAATAAAAATACTGAATTAGCTAATAACATAAGCAAACAATGATTTTGAAAAAAAAGATAAGCTGATAAGATTTAACACACCGTGCTGGTTATATGCTGGTTATATGTTGACGGTTACCATGGTTGTTGGTCGAAGATTCTAAAAGCTATAATTTTGAAAACGAATGAGTCAATGCCCGCTGATATAATACAATATAACATCATATCTTGTCATATCACTTTATATTTCCATTTCTTGGTTGTTCATGCTTTTTCTTTTTCTGTTGTGCTGATATTGCAGACATTGTCTGTATGGTAAACTCTCATTTGGAGATTACGATGGAAGAATACGTAAATATTAGGACCGAGACTTCTCGCGACCTAGGCGTAATCTAGAGGTGTGTTTGCTGAACCTCCTTAATATAAGAAAAAAATGTTACATAGATATAACTTTCTCTTGCTCCATGTAGTTAAGGAGGGTTTGATAATATAGCTCAAAATATTTATACAAATAACGCAATTAACTCGTATTGTTAAGTTTTTAGACATCTATGATAATAAATAAGAAACTTTAAAAAGAAAAAAAAATTATAATTTGGTCAATTATGACGTCGTATCACTTGGGGATAATATTTGGGCCAAAAATGTAGTAAAACGGCTGGGGCTCAGATCTGGAACTTCTATTTTCCATTATATCCTTGTATTTGTCTTTTTCTGTTTCAACATAGAATCAAGATCAAGTTGAACCTTTTAATGATATCCAAGTAAATGCAAATATATCACGCACCAACCTAAATGATGTTACAGGTAATTATAGGCTTGCTAAACAAAATTTGGATGTGCTATTACTATTACTTTGTTCCTGTGGTGGAGACGTTCTGCTTTTCTTTTTTGAATGTTGCTAAAGTGTTACCATTTTGAAATTTTTCAATTTCGTCCATTCAGGCAAGAACGGTCAAAATACTTTTTTGATCCAGTGTGCCAAAATGGCACAGTACCAATTTTGAAATTTGGTAAAGGCATTTTAGGCAATACAAGGATCTTTTTAAAAATGGCAACATTTGATTTCTGTGTAGATTTTGTCATATTCAAGCAAATATCATACCCGAATAGTATCTTGCATATATCCTGTATACATGTATCTTGTATTTGAAAATGCATGATTTCTTTGAAACAGTAAAAGCATATTGCTTTTAGTAGGATCCTATATGATCTTGGAGGCCTTAACATGTAAACAGGAAGTTGATTAAGATCCCATAAGATCTTTGCAGGATTTAATTTTCCATGAATCTTTTTTTGACGGAAGTTTTGTTTGTTGGGAAATTTTGCAACCCCGATATATAATAAGGTTAACAGTTTTTTTTAAGTTTTATCAACATTTTACTGTACTTGAAAATATAAGGTATAAAATATATCAATGATAAGAGGTTTTTTTTCAAAATAATATTTAGAATTTTGGAGATTGAAGTCTCTATCTTGATTTTATAGTGTGAACATTGAAAAGCACATTAGGAACTATAAAAGTTTGTTATACATGTAATGTTAAGTTTATATATAATTTATCCCCCAACCCACAAATTGCAGGGATGAATTCTATTTGTCACTTGCTATATTAATTATTGAGATTTTTTAAGAAGTAAATTTCATTGGCTTCCCCCAGAGCAAAGATAAGCGTTGTCCAAAATGATATAGAACAAAGAAGTAAGAGCACAGATATATAAATAGGAATAAAAAGGCTAAGAAAATTATGTTCCAACCCCCAGTATTCGTTGAGATAAGCATGGTTTTGCGGGGAGAACGATAGCAGCAAAGTTGCCACACCTGCCATCTTGGATATACGAAAGAAATAACACGGAAATACTTGCCATATACGTTCATCATAGAGGTCACAATTGTTGCTACACTATTCACCAAAAATTTGAGGAAAGTTCCCGCATATTTCATGATGTGACAAAAGGGCAAATTAAGCCAAAACAGCCCCAAATATCTATTGGTCGTTTCCTGGTTGTTTAGTAAATTTCAGGACAAATCGTCCAGCAGTTTTTAAATGCATGTGAGATCGCCGATCCATCCATTACTACAGAAATCCAAGGCTGGATATTAATATAAGTGACTAGCTTTAAACCACCCCCTGCAAATTGCGGGGAACCACTTCTATTTCTTGTTAACATTTTGCTACTTATTTAAATATAAATTTTTAAGATATTTCAATGTATAAAGTTGCTGCGGCCCTATCTCGAACGTACGACTTGCTGTTTTCCCCGTCAATGTCCATCACAAAGGTCGTAGTCGTTTCTACACTATTCGTCGAAAATGCGTAAAAGGTTTCTGCGAATTCTGTGACGCCACAAAATGGATCCAAATTAGGCCTGGAAACAAACCTTTTTGCAACAGTCAGAATCATCGGGCCAAACTGTTCAGCAGTGTTGAAATGCCAGGCTGAACAACCATCTATCCATCCTCACAGAAATTAATAGTATTAATATAATAGACTAGCTTTAAGCTCCCACAAATTGAAGTGATCACAATATATTTTTTTTCTAAAATGCCTATTCTTGATATTTTTTTAAGCTCTCTATGAAATAGCAAAAATATAAATTTTGCTTAAACCAACGGTTCTCCACTCAACCACCATCCCTCCACCAATATTCCTGCCATTGCAAATCATAATTTGTTTCTTATTCACCACGGCTATTCTGTGAAGTGATGGCCCTAATGAGTCCTGGGAATGATCATTTCTTGGTTGTGTGGCATATTATTGGCTAAGTTGTTCAACATGCAACCTTCAGTATATACAGGTGGCCTTTATACAATCTTGATTAATTAAAATAATAACTTTAAAATGAGAAAAGCATTATTGCTTCAACATTTTTACAACTGATATCAACTTTTATTTTATTTTCACTATGTATACAGCATCCTGAGCTAGTGGATAATACATTTCTATGCCAGTTCAATATTCTGGCATAATAACATAAGTTGTTATATTATGTCTTTATTATTTTTAGATCAAGCAGATACAACAACTCACCAATTACAATCCTATACAAAGCTTCAAAGTGGTACAAAAGATTTGTCTAAGTACAAGAGTAAGAGAGTTCCCACTGGAGAGAAGCCATTCAAATGTAATGAATGTGACAAAGCCTTTACTCAAAATTCAAACTTACGAAATCATATGGCAGTTCATACTGGTCAGAAACCATTCAAATGTACTGAGTGTGACAAAGTATTTACAGTTAATTCAGTCTTACAGCGGCATATGAAAGTTCATACTGTTGAGAAACCATTCAAATGTACTGAATGTGACAAAGCATTTGCCCAAAGTGCATCTTTACATTGTCATATGAGCGTTCACACTGGTGAGAAACCATTCAAATGTAATAAATGTGACAAAGCATTTAGTCACAATTCAAGCTTACATTGTCATATGAGATTTCACACTGGTGAGATGCCATTCAGATGTACTGATTGTAACAAAGTATTTACGGCCAATGCAGACTTACTACGTCATATGAGAGTTCACACTGGAGAGAAGCCATTCAAATGTAATGATTGTGATAAATGTTTTTCTCAAAAGTCAAGCTTACAATGTCACATTAAAATTCATAGTGGAGAAAAACCATTCAAATGTGATAAATGTGATAAAGTATTTTCAGTCAAATCAGTCTTAAAGCGTCATATGAAAGTTCACACTGGTGAGATGCTATTTGCATGTACTGAATGTAACAAAGTATTTACGGCCAATTCAGACTTACGACGTCATATGAGAGTTCACACTGGAGAGAAGCCATTCAAATGTAATGAATGTGATAAAAGTTTCACTCTAAATTCAAGCTTAAAATGTCACATGAGAGTTCATACCGGTGAGAAGCCATTCAAATGTAATGAATGTGACAAAGCGTTTGCTCATATTTCAAACTTACGAAATCATATGAGAGTTCATACTGGTGAGAAACCATACAAATGTACTGAATGTGACAAAGTATTTACAGTTAATTCAGTCTTACAGCATCATATGAAAGTTCACACTGGAGTTGAACCATTCAAATGTAACACATGACAATGAATTTACTCAAAATTTAATCATACAATGTTACATTAGAGTTTACATCAGTGAGAAACCGTTTAAATATAATAAATGGAACAAAGCATTTGCTGGCAATTCAGGCTTAATTTGTCACGTGAGAATTCACGCAGGTAAAAAAACATTAAAATGTTGCGAATGTAACATAGCATTTACTCAAAGTTCAAGCCTACGTTATCACATGAGATTTCCCACAAGTGAGAAGCCATTTAATTGTACTGAATGTGACAAAGTATTTACAGTCAAATCATTTTTACAACGTCATACAAAAGTTCACACTGGAGAGAAACCATTCAAATGTAACGAATGTAGTAAAGCATTCACTGAAAATTCAAGCTTACAATGCTACATTAAAGTTCATACTGATGAGAAACCATTTAAATGTAGTGAAAGTATTTACTGTCAATTCAGACTTACGATACCATGAATGATCAAGTGTAACAATGCTAACGAAGTGTTAATCAAAAGTCCCACCACTTACAATGTCATAATGAGAATTTACTGGTGAGAAGCCATTCAAATATAACAAATGTGACAAATGTGACAAAGTATTTATTATTATACTTATTTATTATTATTTATTTATTTTACATGGGTAAAATCATTTTTACAATGTATAAATAGTCAGCCTTTACCGGACGACTCTCCATAAGTACAAAATATAAAACTGAAAATTGAATAAACTAAAACCAATAAAACGATAAGAAATCTACGTATCGACTAATATAACCTACTTGTATATAATCTTTACACCGTCTGAAAGAACAAGTTGGTAACCATGTATTATTTCTTTTTTAAAATTTATCAATTGTATCCAGGCCCCTTATATCGTTTGGTATCATATTTCATACAATAGAGCCAAAATATGTGTTGGAATCAAGTCTGCAGTGAACTGTATTATATAGAAGGCAGGGTGAAATCATTTTTTCGTATGGAGATCACATTTATTAAAATTGCTAGGAACATATAATCTTCATAATTACTGGAGATATGTCATGTTTTGCCTTATAGGGTTCCAAGGCTAAACGCTGTATGTTTCTATGTTGAATTTTAAAAAATTTATGCTTTATTAAAAGCTTTTCAAACAAAGAAGTATCATCTACAACCCATCACATAAATATGAGACATTTTACGAACTTCAGCAAACAATACACGCCACAATTAAAATGTAAATGCTGAAAATGACCACTAGAAGTTTCTAGAGATTTATCTCAGAGATCTATCTAGTAAACTTAAATCTTAGAGCTTAGGATCTTAGGACTTTTTGCAAACTCGACAAATGTTGTTGCTTCTAGAAGCCTAGTACCCAGAATCTTGGTACAAAAGCAAATTTCCGTGCAGTTTGTCTGGCTAATCAAAATTTAAGTCTTTTTTGTCTAAGTTCCGAATTTTTGCAAAAATTTCATCTTGTCTCAAATATTTATGTGATGGATTGTAGATATAAGATAGTAAGTGTTCTTTTGTCGCGAACTCTGTTTATTTTGTTATCCATATTTCTATCATGAAACATCCATATTAATGGTTAGTATGGAAATTGAAATTCTTTAATTGCTTTCATCAAGATCCTTCTTTTCTCGAAGGATTGGCAACTACTTATTCAAGGCGGTTAGCATTCTGTTAGCCTTTTCGCAAAGATTGTTGACATGCTGATTAAAATTTAAATCACTGTTAATTCCAACTCCAAGAAGATTTTCAGATGAGCTTTCCCAAATTTGCTCATTTCCGATTTTAGCCCAAACATGTTCACATTTATTTCCAGAAACAGGTAGATGACATTTTCTTTTTTTCGGTTTCATATAATTGGCCTCATACCACTCAATGGCTGAAAGTGAGTCATGTTCTAAAATGTAGTGGTATAAAAGTTGAGTTTTCTTGTTTGACCCTATTTGGTACCAGCGGAGGGGCGCAGCACAAAACGCCCATCTGATATTCTTTTTTTCACAACTTCTGAAAAGGTGGCTATTATGTCTAGGCATTTTTGGACTTTTCCTATAATTTGTCTAGGTTCATTTTGAAGAAAGGTTTTTTTGTTATTAGGGTTGATTTTGCCTTAGCAATTAAAGTTTTGACAGCTGGTAAAAAGTTCTTCTTATTTTTGCTTCAAAAACATTTTGGGATGTAGTTCTTGGAAAAATAATTTTTCTGGTTTTGATAACGTCATCATAAGTATTGACATCACCAAAAAAATAATTATGCCAAAAAGTTTGTTACAAAATCTGGTCAGAAGAATTTTTGTCAAACATAATTTGGTCACTTGATGTGTCTCTAATGTTGTCGTTTTTGTAACTAATGTATCTTTATTCGTATTTCTAATCAATATTTAGTAATGTGTTCTCTTCATCCTCATCAAGCAGATATTTTTGGATTCTAAATATATATCCAAATCAGTGACGCTTAATCCAGTGGGAAACATATGTTCAAAGTCCGCAGTAACAATGTTAGAACAACATCTTGGAGTGCGCTTTGGTCTTCGATATTGTTATAGCATCTTTACTGCGGATTTTGAACATGTTCAGGGAAAGATTTTGGTTAAAAATCATCTCAATACTCAATGATCTTGTAATGGATTGGTTGCTTCATGCAAAAAACAACAACACAACAACAACAAAACAAATCATCACCAACTCGATGATTAGTTTTACTTTTTGTTGAATTTGTTCTAATTTAGTTTCTTTCAATGTACTGGCACAAAATTTTAAGATGTTTTTTCACGAGTTTTCACAAAAACTTGTTTAAAAGTCGAAAATGTTAAGATGTCAAAGCCATTATTTCAGCTTCTTTACTGCGGATTTTGAACAAGTTTTTACTGACTGCTTTTCTAGAAGTTAGCAATAAAAGATGCTATAACATTGTGATAAATAAGCATGTATGTGTATATAAATATATACCTGAGCTATGTTTAAATTTGGGATGGTTTGGTAGGCTATTTTAGAATGTCGTTGCTTTGATCCTACTTTTTTCTTTGAATAGGATGTCCTGTGCAATTTCCAAAATTTGAAAAACCGCCTTTAGGATGCAATTGCTGCCTGTTTGTATCGTTGTTGTCTTTGATATCATTTGTACTTTATTTACGAATGTTCATTCTTTTTTTACAGAAAACCTCTAAATATTCCCCCTACAATTATTTAGCCTGATTCCCATTACCACAAATCGGATGACTATTACTATGATAATGTGTTAAAGAGTTTTAGCCTAATGCCTCCTAGGGGTCATGGTTTTACGGATTTCTTTTATAACATATGTGACTTGGTCTACAGTTTTTAGAACAGCATGGAAGCAGTTAACGAAATAATAATAAAACTAGAAGAATATAGTGATGATGAAGTTGATTCAAATGATGGGAATCTGTTTGGAATTAATGTTAATGAAGAACTATCGACAATTCATGATCAGGTAATTATTGCTGGTAGTAAGAACTTACTGAGTAAAGGCTATAAAACTAGCTTCATCCGCATATTATTAACAAAGTAGTTTGCAGCATTATCCACTTGTACCAAATAAGCAATATTATTCCCATTATCGGGAGTAATTATTATGATCAGTTAACTAACTTTTTGCCAGCAGTATACAGAAAATAAATACATGCTATCTTATTGTTCTGCTATCTTACTCTTCCACAGAGGAATGCCATCTGGATTCACATAGGTCTGGTTTTATCATCAAAATAGTCAGCTTCTTAAGTTTATCTACCTATGTTTATCATGATATGTTTTCGTATTGAATTTAAGAAATTAGCTAGTTTATTAGAATTAAAGATTTTAGTCACTCTGCTCTGGTCTGTAAAATGTACATGCACATAATGATTTAATCGTGTAAATTAGGGAATTGGTCAACCATAAACAAAATATTATTTTCAAAAAATGTTATATAGCTAAATTTAATCACTTTGGTTTCATAAGTCTACTTTGGTCGTAAATTACGCATGTAAGTCACACGACCCTGATTATGACATTATAATAGTGTCATATATAACTGATTTCGGAAAAATCAATTTAGATATTTCATTCAGTCTATTCAGGTCTGTAAAATATAGATATAAATCAAAGGACTAATTATGCACCAAACTAAATAGACATTCGTTAATGCAAGTAATCACAAATTTACTTGGAAAGTACCAAGTTTGATTAAGAAATCTTGAATTCTTCAGCAGATTAGGCAACATAATGTGATTTCAGTATGCAGAAAATAACTATTTGAACAGAAACGATGCCTAAGAAAGCTGCGGTAACCATGTGAGATAGATAGACATATCCAAAATTTTATCACATATATTTTTGAAAGTGATTACTTTTTTGAATTTCAAATTCATCAACATGGCTCAAAAACCATCAAAAGGGCCCCATATGCAATGTATATGTATGTATATAGATTATGATCATTATATTATCCCAATTTTCTTAATTAAATGCGTACATGTTATTTGTAGAAAACGATTGAAGAAAGTGAAATAATAATAAAACTTGAGGATTCATTTGAAGAAAATAATATCAAATTGGAAACACTTGATGGTCAGAATGAAAAAGTAATTTTAATTATATACTTATTCAATTAGTTGTTAGCACATTAAACAAAGTTTGGATGGTCTATTACAATCACTTTGCAGAAGTGGCAGCAATGGCTTGCTTTTCTTATTAAGACTATGTTCTCGAAGTACTACTATATTGAAATTTGATAGCAACTTTTGGGGTGATATTTCATAAGGACTCGGCAAAAAGTTTTTGAATTTGTCTGATCTGGATGTTTTGTGCAAAAAGGAAGATGGAAGAATATGTAAACATTGGGACCAAGACTTCCCGTGACCTAGACGTA
>JAULBZ010006912.1:0-11954 GCA_032360805.1 Neoturris breviconis | reverse complement strand
TCAACTGGCAGAGGCCAGGGCTTTCTTCGCCGCTCTTCTGTCTTTCGAAAAGGCAATAAGCCCTGGGAACGAAGCTGCACTTCTCCACATATTTAGATAACTTTTTATAAACAAGTAAACGTCTGTGACAAAATTCTGCGATTGATTTCATCAAGTATTAATGTAAACAATTCACGCTTTTGAGGAGGTATAGAAAAATCATTATTTCGTTCTAATTTTCTTTGTAATCTCTCTCTCTCCACCGTTTCTAACATCTCGTTTCTGATACGTTCTCGTTTTGCTGATGCCATTAATGATGGCGGTGATAAGAAACAACGCCCAGTTCTTTTGTTTGCTACTTTATAAGGTGTTCCATCCTGGAAATATAAATTATAAACAACACAACCAAGGAACCGACAATTGATTGGTCGATTTGTTTACGAAACCAATCAGTTACAAGCTCATTGACTTGACGCCCTTCTTTCATAGTTTTACAATAGCCAAAAATCATGGTGACATGGTCCCTACTTTCCCGCATAAAAGCCCTTAAATGGGCCTTTCTGTCATTATTCTATTTTTGAGGACTATAAATTGTAACTTTAAAGGATGAACATGCTCTCTACCAACGCCTTAAAATTTTAATATAGACGAAACTACCGACCCAAAGTACCCCTAAACGACCTAAATAAAAGCTATGAATCCAAACAGATTCAAATGTAGAAAGTTTAAAGGTTTTGGGAAGTTTAATCAAATGGGCGTTTATTACATTTTCTAACGATTCATATGGGAGCATCTCGTTCCAAGGAGAAGACTGTTGAATCAACGAGCTTGCAATTGATTGGTTTCTTCGTACCGAAGACTAAAAACACTCTTTATTGTAGATTAATTTTTCTCAAATTTATTGATTTTGCCTTTTTTTAAAGCTGCTAAGATATCTGCTTTTTGTAACGAATTTTGGAGATGGCTCCTAAAGGGAGTTTGTTCAAGAAGGCGTTGATTTTAGGTAAACGACCATTATGACCTTTTACAAAGACGCATGATGCTCTTATTTAGGCCCTTAATACGGGAGGAAGGCATGTCCATCTTCTTTTTTGTTTACAACTAAGGAACATTTTTTCCTCCTATGGTGCTTTTGGTTTATAATGTATCCATAACATTCCGTAACACACATCAGTATTTTTGTCGCAGGGATCTGTCGCTTTAGTGTAATTATTCTATTATTCTACCGTGAAATGAATAATAGAGAATAGAAATAAACGTAAAGGTGGCGGAACATTCAGTGCAAAAGTCAAAAAAAGACTTTCGATTTGTAGAAATTGACGTCACACCTTTAGAAACAACAATACTTACAGAATCTTCGCTGATCAAACTATGCTCTATAAAATCTGTCCTCATTTTACGAGGTCTAACATCTTTCGATCCTTTTGGTCGTCCTCTACCTCTTTTTTGAAACTAAATAAAATCAACAGGAATACAAGTTTTTTTAGTGTCAGCACGCATTCTTTACCCTTCTAATACGTACTCTGGAAACAAAAACACTGTTTCACAGAGACAAGAAGACCACCAGCTTGTGCATATAACATAGACGAGTTAGCTGAAAACATTAGCTGGCCTCTTGGTAAGGAATTAATGTAAGACATATAAAAGAAGATAGAAGGAAAGAATCAAGCACAACCTCGATGTGATAGTAAACAAGCCAAGGGTTAAAATAACTACCGGTTATCACTGTGGATGAGAGATTTTTCGGAATATTTTCAGTTCCATTGTCTGAAAATATTCTGAAAAATCTCTCCTCCACAGTGATGACCGACAGTTATTAAACCCTGCGAACTGTCAAGTGTTTGAAATAAAGACAAAAAACAGCTTCATATGTATAACTCATACACAGTGATTATCAGTTCTTATACGTTGAACTCTGAAAGAACTAACCTTGGGCCTAAAACACACTTTTCGATGGTTCAAACATAGTATTCAGAGGTTTATTATAGCATTAACTTTTCGATTTAAAGTGGAGGTTTAACAGATGGAAATAAAATGCAAAGCTTATTCTTGGAGATCAGCTTCAAATGACTGTCTGACAACCCCTGTGGATGGGTGTTCGGGGTATAATTTTCAGCTTTTCACTTATTACACCTGAGAAGTGTTTTTGAGTATAGTTTTTTAGCTCTAAAGCTGTCTGACAGTCATCTTAAGCTTTAGGATTAATAGTATTGATGGGGTTGAATTAACTGTTCGTCGTCACTGTGGAGGAGAGGTTTTTTAAAATAATTTCACCCAAATTGGCTGATTTAAAAGTGGCAGTGAGTAGTCATCATTTTTTTTTATCTTCCATGCATTCATACTGCCCTCTTCCCAAAAATAATATAAATTGAATCATATTGTCTTCATACCCAGAGTAGGCAAAAAAACCCTGTTCAACGTCAACAGTAAAGATGCTAGAACAATGTCGTCTAGCATCTTTACTACTGACTTTGAACAAGTTTTTGCCCACTAATTACGTATGTACACCAAAATATTTGACAATTACAGTGGTCAAAGAGTAAATAATCAATGTGGATGAGGGATTGTTGAGCATAGCCTCAGCCCCACCCCCTCCACCACAGTGATTATTAGCTTTTATTTCGACCTGATAGACTTACTTCTTGGTGGTCTTGTACAAAGCCTTGTTCTTCTCTTTCTCTGATTGGTATTGACACCATTGTAGGAGATAAAACATCACAAGAAGATTTTTTTAATGGACTATGTGATAGCGATACTGACTTTCTTGGTCTACCTACAGGTCTTTTTGGTTTAACTTCAAAGTGTATACGTGGTCTACCTACTTTTCGTTTGATCTTACCAGTTGAATCAGATTTCAATTTGAATTTTAATGTGTTATCAGGGGAGAATTTTAATTCAGTTGTTTTATCACTACTACTCAACGGTTGGTTTTCAGTAGGAGATTTTTTTACATTATTCTTCATACTTCTACTAACAATCATTTTTCTCGATGTAGTGTCGTAAACGAAAACAATTTCGTCATCCATTTTCGGTTCATTTTCTATTTGTTCATCAGTTTTTACAGGTAATTCGTTATTATCAAGTTGAATTTCAATATGAGCATCTATATTTTCAGAAAACAACTTCCCATCATCTTTTCGTAGCAATATGACTGATGGTGATACATCAGATTGATTGACAGGGTGTTTACAAAGAGTACTTAATGGTAAATCACATGATGAATCATCTGAAGATTCCGCAGCAATGACTTTCTCTCCCGTAACATTATCTTTGTTGTTCTGTTTTTTTGAGCTTGGTCGTGTCTTCTCACTAGAATTAGTTTTATTTACTTTACGTTTCGTAATTGTATGAATTGCTTCGTATTTTATCGATTTATTTCGATCGCGTTTTGGATATAACTTATCGGTGGTTTTTTCTTTAGTATTTCGTGAATCTTTGGAATCATCAATAATTCTCTCAGCTATTTCTTTTAAAGTAGTATCATCCTCATCTAACACTTCTACCTTAATGTTTTTTATATCTTGAATTAAATCAGCGCTTTTCCTATTTTCTGCAGAACCACCATTTTTCTTGCTATTATCAGTTGTTTTAGTTTCACTGCTTACTTTAGCACTATGGTAAATGAAGTCAGCTCCATGGTCTTTTGGTTTCTTAGTTCGAACTGGTCGTCCAACAGTTCTTAGTCTGCCAGGAGTCAAAACAATGGGCACTAAAATTAATAAGTAATCGAATTAGTGTACATGACGAAAAGAAGTACCTTATTTTTAACGTGCTGAAAATATTCTAAAAAAACTCTCCACAGTGATGACAAGCAGTTATTTCAAGCCCTGGAAGTAAAACCCAATTTGACCACACACAATGGAATATTAGATAGATCTTACGGTCATTTAAGTTTTCCGCGGAATGGAAAATGCCCAAGCGTAGCAAGAAATTATAGACAATCCATTGGAAAAAATTAACATCACACAACGGCCTTAACTCTCAGTGCAAAATATCCAGATATCGGCTTAGAGAAAGGAGTGTAACAATGAGATATACCAATGAGATCTAACAAGGTCAAGACACATCTAATGTTCCTGGGATGAATGAACATGCATTTTGTTATTTTTACTATAATAATATATGCCTACAATATGTTTAATTTAAAAAACTATGATATACCATAATACAGACAAAAAGGCAGAAAAATACTAAATCTGCGATATTGTTTTTTGAATATAGCTTTCAGCTACAAATCTGAAAAAAACTATACTCAAAAATATTTTTCAGGTTTGTATATATAACATGTGTATATAATTTATATTTAATTACATGAATATCTTACACATAATGCTAGTGTTCAGTTTTAAATCACCAGCATAGACATTCTTTAACTTAATATTATTCAAAAAATTTAAGACAACATGTAATATGTTTCAATAAAGACACAAAAGGTGCTGTAAAGAAAGTGATTTTATTTATCATTTAATTCAGTGAGAACGAGAAAACCAGCTAATTTTTTGGACGTAAACTATGTACTAATCCTTGAGCTGCCCAATGCAAGGTTGTTCATGCATGATTTTTTTTTTCAACAAAGACGAGGTAAAAAAAAAATCTAAATTCTAAAAAAATTGTAAATGTTAACTAATCATTTCTATAACAACAAAAATAAAGTTAAAAAGCTTACACAAAATTTATTGGCAGATCCAAAACTGAACCCAGTGCAAAAAGACTTGTTCCAAATCTGCAGTAAAGATGCAATAACAATATTATTTTAGTGACTTTACCGCAGACTTTGAATAAGTTTTTGCCCACAGGGAACTGATTAGTTTATTGAATATGGTCAAAATTTCTTAGAATATTTTCAAAAAATTTCTAAATAAACTTTGTGGTCGATTAAGAATAGGTAAATAAGCACTACAAAGGAAGATTTTATAAAATAAGTTCAGACTTTTGACAAAATCCCTTTTTCCCCGATACTCGATCCCAAATTGACGAAATCAAAAAGAATTTGGCCAGCGGTCTCGTAATATTGCATAAAATGCCATAACAACTTTCAGGGTGGTACAATGCCTTTTCAGTCTATTGGACCGAAAACTCAATTTGGACCCTTTTTTCCCAAATTAATTTTTGCCCAATAATTTGAAATGTATCTTAAAGGGTAGAAACTACTTTATTTGCAGAAGATTTTATTACGATTAAGTTATTATTGTGATTTGAGGACAAAGTTGCAGCTTTTTTTCTTCTTTCTTTTTTTTGCAATATTATACAGTATGGCGGATTTCCTCTAGGCAAAAATTTTCAAAAGAAGACATATACCAATAGCAGAACTTGACACAACATGTGTCTTCTTTTGGCTATATGACACAATTTTTATTTGCCTAGTAGAAATAAGCCTAAGGTAAATCAACCACTGCAAAGTAATACCAACCGTACATCCAAACTTTGGTGGGCTAAAAATTAAACATACTTTCCTGGAATCCAGTAGATTTTCTTTTTCGAAAAACATGACCACAATTGCAAGTGCTGCGGGCAACAGCAATCTAACATATAAAAAATGAGAAAATCCAAAAATATTGATTGAAATAAAAGTAAATATAGTCAAATCGGTTTTGTATTTTGAAGCTAATGATCAAAAACCACTCCTACATAGTGATTATTTGCTCTTATTTTGACCACCGAGGAAACCAATAACTCTTGCATTTGATGTATTCTTGTTATAACCCAGAGAGTGATGGCTTCAGACAGCGATTAGATATTTGCTCTTATTTCGACTACTGAACAGTTTTTCAGGACTTGAAATAACTGCCGGTCATCACTGTGAAGAAGAAATATTTCAGAATATTTTTAGCCAAATTGGCTAAAAATACTCTGAAAAACCTATCCTCCAGTGATAACAGAGTTATATTAACTATTCAGTGATCAAAATAAGAGCAAATATCTAATCACTGTCTGAAGCCATGCTCAAAACTGCCTCCCATACCAGTGTTCGAAATAAGATGAATTAATATCTATATATGTATATGAATTGATATCTGAGCAGTGCTTCAGGCAAGAAGGTCTAAAACAATGCTCAAAATCACTCTTCCACAGTGATTATTTGATCTTATTTCAAGCACTGCATACAGTGATAATTTACTTTATTTTGTTTCTCCATTTTTTTTGGACCTAAAGTATAAATAAATTTTAAAATTTAACCAACCTTTTGAAAACAGCTCGAGCATTCCTTAAATCCCATGATTAGATGTTATACAAACCTAAAAAAAGAACAAGACAATTGGAAGTTTTAAAAAGATGATTAATATCAAACTAATGTTATAACTAAAAGTAAGACTTTATAATCATACAGTATGGTATATAGTGAAAAAAAAAATCAATTTTTGCCATTCGACATTTGATGATTTTTGTTTATGAACAAGCAAATTTATATTTACTTTAATAAAGGAGCACTCAAGCCCAAAAAATGTTTTTCTTATGAATGCTTTGAAATGGAGCTAATCTTATCAAATTAGACAATTTATTCATTTTTTCCTGTAAGAGTACTGCAGCATAGAATATTTCTGTACCCTCTTCATTTATAGTCAGTCAAAGTACAAATTTTTGGAAGCTCTTAAATACTCTTTAAGATGATGTAAAAATAAAGCAACCACCTGTTGAACTTTTTGAAAAATATACCTGAAACCTAAAATATAACTTATTTAAAATAATCTACACCTTATATACGAATCTGGTTAAAAAAACATGACAAAAAACATTGCATATTATAGAGACTTGTTGAACTTTAAAATGATATCTTATTTTATTGTCACATGATTTACATAAAAAGTAATTTATGTATTAGATTATTTCTTAAAAATGATTAAAAACCAAGTTTCTCACGTATTGGTTATTATCTTGTTAATTATGTAATTATTCATCAAAATAAGATACCGAATAAGAGCTTAGGATGTCACGACTAACGCAAGATAATTATTTTTTTGTAGCCATAATTTAGAAAAAATCGTAGGCCATAAAAACTTGAGTGAATGTTCTAAGCTCACATTTTCTGTAAAAACAAATAATGGAATTTGTTGGTATTGCTCTCAAACATTTAATCTTTTTGGTACTCTTATCATTTTAATATTCACGAAATATTTATTCTTATTTTTTAAAAATACGAGAAATCATGCAAAAAAAATACTTACTCATTTCCTGAATATAATTAGCTGCAGAAAATAATGAATGATTTTTTTTTTTTTGTTAATTTTTGGAATTTTCTTTTTTTCATTCGTTTTTATAAATATTGCATCTTAAAGATCATAGAGACACTCATAACAAAAAAATCAAAATCTAAGAAAATATATAAAGTTTTTTTACCTTTTTCCTTTACACCCTAAGATGATAGAGTTTCAAGGAGAGTAGTGAAATTTCATATCAAGGATAAACACCCAAATTTTACATGGCATTAGGATTTCATGTGCATATTAAGCTGATAAAGTTTCAGATCAAATAAGAAATTGGAACATCTTTATCAAGGTAAAATTATATCAAATCACTGTGGAGGAGAGTAGTGAAATTTCAAATCATTGCCTAAAGCAATGCTCAAAAATCATTCATCCACCGTGGATATGTTGTGATGTGGGACTATTAAATATATAAGTACTGTATATATATACTAATACACATTTAACAATAAATTTATTCACAATGGGAATAATTTTAAAAATATAAATTCCTTAACTTAACATTAAAAATTTTATAGCCTGAAGTGCTTTATAATGCTCACATTATATATTTATTTCAAAATTGAAGAAGAAAGCTTCCCAAAATCAAGATAAACCCTATATTTGTTAGCTATAAACTTTGTTTTAAACGAAATAAATCCAATAAACTTTCCTCTTTAATTATTCCATCTCTTTAGCTTGCAGGAATATTTAACGAAGTCTCATACAGACATACAGACATGCATTGTGGGGGCTCTATTACAATTTCACAAACAAGACTGTTACCAGAAATGCTTACCTTTAAAATCAGTGAAAACTAGAGAAAAAAATGTCTTAGCTCTCTTTTAAAGGCACCTATATTTATGCAGGCCCAAATTTTTGAGTGGGGAGCTAGCTAGGAGGAAGAAGGACACATCACAGGTTGTTTTCCATTGCGGATGGCCACCCATAAATAGTATCTTTTTCACAGATTGCCACAAACGGTCCTTGGTGATAATAATAAAATATGTAATGCACTCCAGGTCACCATTCACTGTATCGTGTGAAATAAAACCTTTGTGGCAATCTGTAGCCAAGGATTCCCACCTCTTGCTTCCCTTTAAATTCGTCATTTTTCTTTTCTTTACATCGTTTGAGATTTTAGTTTAACATTGTATCTATGTGACTGTTTCCTCTAATTAGACTAACCCATATACTGTATAGGCGGACACACACAGTCAGTCTATTAGACTAGAGACGATGAGTATCCATATGGAAGAAAGTGTGTGTTTGGACGTGTTTGGACGCCACCCACCCACGGATGACGGAGGGTCGGAGGGAGCGAGGCTTTCTACGGGCTTTCTATAAAATAGAAGTACAAACGTGATAACTTACACTAACTATAGCTAAGTTATAGCTAACATATTCTTATTAGAAGTCTTGGATTGAACTGTTGAAGTCAAATTATGGATTCGAGACAGTTCGAGTGTTGTCAGTTGTTGTGTTGTTTTTGTTTTGATGTTGACGTTTTTTTATCATTTGATATAGGTACCATTTTTAATCCCCCAGGACATATATGTCACCGAAGATGATTGCCACCTACTCACCTATTTCGCTCTTTTATAACTTATTTCGGAAATTGCAATTTGAATTTAATTTTTTTCAAACAAGAACTAGATATACGAAGAAATCTTTGTTTATTCAATAAATGATAACTTTCTACAATTTTTTTTTATCGTCAATTACAACTTGGCCTTCCAATATGATAATATTTTGGGAAAACAATAGGGAGGAGAGTGCTTCATTTTTTGAATATGTACTGCGGGATAATCTAGTCAGTTTTCCAAGAATTGAAGAAATCTTCTCGCCGCACGTGTTTTTGCTTTAATTTGGCGAATTCTTGATTCTAGCTCCTACTGTGCTACACCAATACTATATTGATGTTGGGGCTAGCTATAGCTACACCCTATATTAGCTACACCCTATATTGTGTCGGAATTTTCTTCAAGAATCCAATTATTTTCTTGTTGATGATCTTTTTCCCCGATGATGATGATGGTGTTGAAGATCTTTCTTAAACAAATTGTCGCGTCCGCGATCAAGTCTTGTCCGTTCATTCATTGCTTGTGACCACTTTAGTCACGAGTCTTTCTTTCTTTCTTGTGACCATGATTTCCCCTAAACCGACTAGACTGACTGTTTTCTGTTTAAAGAACTGTAAACTGGATCCATGAGAAGGATAAAAATGGCATGCATGCAATTTGAAGCTGCGTGATGTGAAATCTAAAGCAATGGAATAGACAATGACCTTTTGAAAAGCGATGATCTTTAAAAAGCAAGGAGTCTTATCGTGGGAACACAGCTATAGATGCAGTCGGTAATATAATAGGGGGAGGGGGGTTTAACTAGGAGCTGTTACAATTTAAAAAAAACAACATTTTTTCATGGAAAAATCTGTCATATCGCCTCGTTTTGCTACACAGCTTGCAGAACATGCTTTACATTGACGTTATTATTTAGACTGCAAAGATCTTGTGCAATCTATTCGGGTCTGAGTAATACAATACAACAGGTAACGAATCTAATCGCCGCCAGCTGAAGGGAGTTTTGAAGGGGGAAGTGTGTGTTGCTCGAAGTTGGCATCACCAAACAAAGTTTTTATATGTCTTTCTCAGGTCGTTTAGGGAGGTCTAACCCTTAACGGCCTAAAACTCTTAACAGCCTAATGCCGTTAAAAATAGGGAAAACTGATTACCTTTTTTTTGTTCATAATGTATTTATGCATTGTTTCTCCATTCTCTGTCCTTGTATGACCCCAAGTATCTTTTTTATGACAAATAAGATTTGAAATTATCCAGCAATTCTAGAATTCTTGTAGTAACTAGCAAGCGTGTGCTTTTACATTTTGTCAATGTTTGAAATAAGAGTAAATAATCACTGCGGATGATGGATTTTTAAGTATTGCTCCAGTCTTTCTTGCTTGAAGCAATGCTCAAAAATCACTCATTCAGAGTGATTATTTACTCTTTTTTTAACCGCTGTTTATTTAGATTCCAATATTCACCTTTTTGACATGGAATTCCCTAAATTAAAGTTAGCACGTTCATGTGCACTCTCATTATCAAATGATCCATCTTATGTGTTGCACTTTGCCATGCAGAAAAGGTAAGGTTTTAGGTGCTGTATTTGAACAAATAATCACTGTGGAAGTAATTAAGAAAGCCTGAAGCAATGCTCAAAAACCTCTCATCCGCAGTGATTATTTATATACTCTTATTTTAAACATTGAAATAAAGTCTGAGGCAAATGCTCAAAAATCACTCCTCTGCAGTGATTATTTGCTCTTTTTAAACACTGAAGTGTCATGAATATGGATTCATTGATGATCCAAGTTATGCTTTATGAACAGATTAAAAAAATTGTGTGACATTATTTTCATTTTCGGTCTTTTTTTACAAAAATGTGTTCATATGGTAGTGGCTTAACTTCATGAAAACATAACTATATTGCCTACCTACTAGCAATGTAAGAATAACAAAGCAGCAAACCTACACGGTGACCACAATACTGGAATATCCTGGAATATTCTGATTTTTTTACCCACTGTATGTCCTGAACAAAAGTTCTGCCTATTGACTCTCTCTGTGGTACATGCCTGGTTTCCACTGGGAGTAATGTTAACATCGAATGCTGTAATGTCCAGGGCCCAATTGTTCGAAAGCCGATTAGTTTAATCCTCGATTAAATGTTCTTTTCACTACATTTGATTGGTAGAAAATAGTTTTAATCCAGCGTTAATCCTAGATTAACGTTAATCAGCTTTCGAACAACTGGGCCCTGGATTTTTACTGATTTTTTTGAAAACTTTCTGAAATGTTCTGGAAATTTTAATTAATAAGTCCTGGAAAAATTGAAAAAATGTCCTGGAAGTTCCTGAATGTCCTGGAATTTCATTTTCAAAACATTGTCGTCACCATGCTAATGAGCTAGTATCTGGTTTATAACATATATAGTATACACAGTAATTAACAAATGATATATCACTACATTTTCTTTGATAGTCAATTCAGGGATTATAACATTATGATCAATGAAAAATTTATCTACTGTTGTTCAAAGTCAGCAGACGCTAGAACAACGTTGAAGACGTTGTTGTAGCACCTTTACTGTGGACTTTGAACAGGTTTTTGCCCACTGAGAGTGTCTTACTATAATTAATTGCAAATGACACAAATCTATGGAAAAAGAACTATAAAATGGCTACGGTTTTATATATCTTACTGATATCATCGATTTGCAGACACTCCCTTTGTACATGAAATTCATTACACAAGTTGCAATACCCAGCATTTTATATTAATAAAATTCCAACTGTATTAATAAAATTCTCACCGCATTAAAATTCAAATTGTCGTATTAAATTTTATAGATCTAAGAAGGTATCAGACATGCCACTCTTCCGGCCTGGGCCGGAATTTCGGCCAGAGAGAGTTGAGACCGTGATACGTTCCGGCTCGAACTTTCACTTTACAACTTTTTTTCTTCATGTTTACATCCATATACCAAAATAATAGCGATAATTGTGCATGCTTTAACGATGTAATAAGTTCAGGTGTGATCGTCTACATCGTCAATTAAGATATTCAAATATTTCTCATCTTGCTTTGTTTTAAACATTATTTGAAAGCGGACTTTCTGAACAGGTAGTCTATATAACTTAATTTTATTCGTCTTTAATTTTAATTTATGTCATTCATAGTTTCTATAAATACCTAGACATGAATTATTAATGTAGTTGGCGTCTAATATTTCTTC
>JAULBZ010006911.1:0-11954 GCA_032360805.1 Neoturris breviconis | reverse complement strand
AACAATATGAACTTTCATCTAGACTACAGAAGGGAAAATTTGAAAAAAACATCTCAGGGTGATTTTGTACCTTTAATCTAAATTTCATAGCAGTATATGTATAGAAACCATTTCCTTACCATCAGAACTGTATTCTATTTCAAGGTTACGTTTTAATGTTTCTTCTTCTGCAAGTATAGATTTAACCTCTTTGTCTAAACCCTGTAATTCATCAACAAGGGTATCTAAAAAATCATCTAAAACAATTGCAAAAAATATTTATTAAATTATATGCCTTTGAAAGTCTTTTGCTCCATCTAACGATGCCGTGCTAAATGGATGACTCATATTTTTACATACAGCATAATTGGTAATTGAACTTGTTTGTTAAAATTACATTATAAAATGCCATGTTTCGTCATTACATATTCTTAGACATGTATTTATCTCCCTGAAACACTCACAGGGCAGCAAATGCACAAAAGCAATCAAAGCAATGGCAGCTACTATACTGTTTTTACAAACTATTTCATGATATTCTGTACAAAATATATTTGCTGTTTCAATCCTCCTGTCTATTGTTAGTTGTAATTTTTTAATTATGTGGTCTAAGAGAAGCGAGACTCATGTGCATACGGAGAATAAGACATTTGTGCAAGTACTAAGCCAAACAAGGAAAGGTCTTTATTGTAGCCTAATTTCGCATAGTTCTCTCATGGTTTTTTCTTTTTATGTTTTTGCTCTCATGTGTACCCTGTTAATGTCAACTGTTTGATTGATGATTGACCCCAGTTCCCTATACTCTGTACTCGTTAGTTCCGTATAAGGGAAAAGGCGGTTAGACATCATCTCGTGCTCAGTATGTTGTCTTTTAGTGATGTTCGCCCTTCAACAGCACTCATTAATTCTCTATACATAATTTTTTAGTATTTAGTGTTTCAGTGTATAGTGTTTTTGTTTGATGCTGATGAGTGATGCTGATAATAAGAATAATGTGTTTTTTTATCACTTATTCTTCTACTCACTGCTCATTAAATTGCATAAGAAATACTAACATCGAATATCAGGTAAGCTGCCACCAGTTACAAATGATGGTCACTGTTATCTAACTATTTGTACATCAGATTTACAACTCAAGATAATCACTTTCGTTTTCGTTTTGTGGCCGCCATCTTTACTTATTTTGTCTTGACTATTTTTACGTAGCCTTACTACATTTACGGCCCTAGTAATCGGTCTCTATTGAAAACGGCCGGACGACACCTGATTACATATATTGTGAAAGCCGTCATATCAATAACAATAGGCTTTAGCAATTGCCGCGACTAATGTCATCAGTCTAATTTTTACGGGTGCATAGCACCACGTTTTGGCCCTGGGTTCGCAAGCAACCTCGTTCAGAAATACCTGCCCGTGTACAGTTACCGCAGCAAGTTCCGAAAGAAAATTGGGGGCCATACATTTAACTTATGACATCCGCACGCAGCGGGAGATAGTAAGTAAGTAAGTAAGTGAGTAAGTAATTGGAAGTTTAATGTCCTCAGGCAGTCCACATCAGTTAGTGGTTCTTTCTCCCCTCCGACTGTCAACTAAGTTAACTATATATTATATAATAGTTAACTATATATTATAATAGCGCGGACCTTATTTGAGGCCGTTCTTATTCGCTTATTCCGCCGTGGGCGGCGCTTACTCGAATAATAGACATTTTACCGATAGCGACGCCATGATGGAAATATTAAAATGACATATTCGGATTCTTTACCACACACAAATATGTCTAATGCAAATTTTCATCAACTATAACTTCATCAACCATTCCCAAATGAGAAATTATATTTTAATTGAAGTCACATACACAGAGACTCGACCGGAAAGGATATAGGAACACTGAACAACTTTTTCTGGCTTATTAGTCTTTATTAGCAGCGTATAGCAAATATTTATATTAAATGATGGTATCTCGACTCTCAACAGTAAAGAAATGTATAGTGTGGAGCTAACCAACCAAAAATAGAACTAACTAGTGATATATCACTAAAATCAATTAATCAGCAGAAAGAGAAGCCACGATACAGCTACTAAATAATTGACACCCAAATGAGAAATTATATTTTAATTGAAGCCACACACAAAGACTACTAGCAACAAGTGATATCTTTTAACCCTTCATTAGTATGGTGTGGACCCCCTTGAATTTTTAAATTTTGCTGTGAAAGTAACATAACAAAAATTATTATTTAAGAGGTTATTTTCTTAAATACTTTAAAACTCCGTATCATACTTTTGTAACTTTTTGCCTCCTGAATCTTCTAATGCCTTCCCATGAATTTACATATTAGCAAATTTTCCCCTTCCTGGTCTTTCGAAAATAACTTTTTTTCTCCACAACTTTTTCCTCAACGCTAGAGCTGACAAGCCTTTTTTCCCCTATAATTTATCATTTACAGACGGTGACAAGGAACAAGTACATAATGGGAGCATCCCCGCAGTGATATCGCCAGGGATACGCCCATATAAAAACATTAAATGATAGCTAAAACGAACAACAACAACAACAACAACAGAAACTTAAAAAAGTAGAATAATGCTATATAATATATATATATATTAAAAAACGAAAAAAGTGACTATGATTTCTGGTTTACGAGAATAAGAAAATACTGAAACCTTTAGTGTCAATTAAAAATGCAATGACATTTGATAAAATGTCGTGGTTTGTATCATCATTATAAATGGCCTTACCATACAAAAGGATACGCACTAAATGGGATTCCTTATTAAACGGAATAAGCGAAATTTTTCTTCGATAGGAAGAGAAAGTAAGGCAGTACAAAAGATCTTGTTCTGTTGACTCAATGGCATTAGTCCGGCAATTACAAAAGGGATCATCTGTGTCTCGTAGATGAGTGAAACTAACCCTGAGTCTATTCAACAGGATGACTCCTGTAGCGCCGCATGCACCATAAATGAGGTTAGATTTGGATCGCATCAATTTTAATAGAGCAGGTTTGAAAGAAAAAACAGTACGTAAGGTCCTAATTTGAGTGTCCAAATTATTCCATTGGGAAACACAATAGGGGAAACAAAGTTTTAAAAACTTTCAGTACGGGCAGCAAGAGGATGGTAATCACGTTTCCCTCGAGTGCTGTAGCTAGCAGCATTCAAAGGAGGAACAAATTCCTGTAAAAACTGTAAACTCTTCATTCCATTTAGAAATATTAAGTCCGTCAGTAATGATATTGAAGGAGAATCAAAGTAATTTTATTAACGCCCGATAACTAGTTTCATAAAATACGGTGAGTATCTGGATATCGCCCAGATATCGTCCGGAAATTCTACGCGTGCATACGACTCTTTGCTTCTTCACAAGTGGTAAGTCGGCACTAGTTTTAACTTAAACCTAAGAGGGTTGGTCTTTTTGAGGTTCAAAAACTGCAACTTCACCATTATTCACAAGACTTTTAAATTCATTTGATGCAATCTATTGAAGATTGTTCCAATGTAAGACAGCCTCAATCTATTGAGAATTGTTCTAGTGTAAGACAGACTTTAAGGGATAAACGGAGAGGTAACGTCTACTGGTTCTCATGACTTATAAACAAGAAATAATAATTATTACCCATATTCATATTCCGCTTGATTTCTCTGCCGTACACTTTGAACACAGCAACGTAAAACAGAATCAAATGGAACTTCATAGTGACAATATGATTCTTATATTTTGTTGCTATATAGTCAACACCTTTCTTCAAACCCAACCAACGAATGAGTAATTATTAAGTTCATGTTCCGGTTTATATAGTGTTTATCTGAGTTGAATTCCATCCATAAGAAAAGATCAAAGGCGAGAGTAACATGGACTCTCCACCATTGGTATCGGTTTTAGTTGCTGATTAAAATCTTTTTGTGTATGGTAGTGCATTTTGGATATAATACAGGTTACTATGTTACTATGGTGATATTTTTCATGGACCATATGGAAATAACTTAAAAGAAGGAAAAAATTAACTTCACAAATTTTGTTGATTCAAAGATTCCAAAGTTGAAATATGAGGAGGGAAAACAACGAAAATATAGGTAAAAATGTACTATCTAATGCTGGAGGGTGTATTACGACGTCGAATGTACTCCATTGTGTATAAAATTTACTTCGTGGCTCTAATTAATATATATCCTATTGGTCAATCAAGGTTAGCACCAATGTATTTCCAAAACAGTACCGTCAATATGTTTTATAAGATTAATTAGACTTAGAAATTAACTTCTTTGCGCTAATTAAAATATTGTCCATGAGATGATCAAGGCTAGTCCCAATACAATTCAAATAGCATTTGTTGTCACTATATCTTATGTAATTAATTAGATTTTCAAATTTAATTCTTCGGTCTAATTAAGTTGTCATATGCTGATCAAGGATACTACCAATACATTTTTAAAGGTACACAATCACCATTTTTGGTCCAATTTTTAATTTTTATGTCAAATGGAGAAGTGACACACACTGAATATCTAAAAATGTCAAGAAGTGGCAAAACAAGCAATTCTTTTCTCCGAAAACAGAAAATGTACAAGACGGCTGCCACGCAGTGAGCATAGAAAATACATAATTTCCTACGACTTTAATCAATTACATCTCCACTAATATTCATTCTTATGGAGTCAAATCTTCAGAATATGTTAGTAGCAATATGAACTTTCATCTAGACCACAGAAGGAAAAAAAATATCTGAGGGTGATTTTGTACCTTTAATGTAATGACATCAGTGAATATGCGAATGCAATTAGATTTTAGAATTTGCTTCTGCATACTAATGGTATTATTTCTTAATCAGTCAAGGTTACCGTCTCGTGCAATTTCGAATACAGCTAGTACTGTCTATATGTTATAAGCAATCATTAAGATTTCCAATTTTTGCTTCTTCGTGTTAATTATATTATTTGTGGGTTAATTAACCCTTTGTTAGTATGGTAGAGTACCCCCGGAAATTTGTTAATTCATGGGAAGGTATTAGAAGATCCTGGGAAGAAAAAGTCACAAAAGTATGATGCAGATTTTTAAAGTATTTAAGAAAATAACCTCTTAAATAATAATTTTTGTTATGTTACTTTCACAGCAAAATTAAAAGATTCAGGAGGTCCACACCATACTAATGAAGGGTTAACAAAACAATACTGCAATGCGAACTGCAAACTGCAGTGGATACCATTGGAGCTGAAGAAAAATGTCTATAAGGAGATGTCAATTACGTAGAGGGATATATTACATCAAGACGGTGAACGAACGCGTCCACAGGTGTCCGCTGTTTAGAGATTCAACTAATTATTATATAACAACCGTAAATTTAAAGACATATCTCTTTGGACAACTTCATCTTATTAGATAATTCGGCTGACACCAACCTCGCTCCCAGGGCTTCTTCTCTCTTGACGTTTTGTCAAGAGAGAAGAAGCCCTAGGAACGAGGTTAGGCTGACACATCGGCCATCTTCAGAAAATTTAACCCTATTTAACCTTATAGGGAGGATCCAACTATCTTTGAAAATTTAGCAACCGATTTGTTGGTCAAAAACAGCCATATTTGACTATTTTCTTTAGTGCACGTACAAACCTATTCAAAAATGCATCGCAACAAGGTTCTACATTGAGCAGTCAATGTCTTGTTTTCATTATTTACGAATAGGTCTACTTTGCCTCTATAAAATCAAAAGTAATGATGCCAGTAAACGATAATTTTGCACAAATACTAATAAGTTTAACTAACATTTTGGGTTGATTCAACACTACGATCAAAGATTAAAGAGGAGTTGAGCTACCACCCAGGTTTAACAAAGTTAATGATCCTCAAAGACGGTCAATCATTCAGGTATAGCTTTGATCTATCTGAGAGTAGTTTGGAAGTAGATTGTGGAACAATACTGTCTATTATAGGTTTTACGAAATTAATTAAATTAATTAAATTCACTTCTTCGTCATAATTAGTATGTTATCATGTGTTGATGATAGAAGCAAGCAATAGCATTTGTCATCGTCACAAAACAACACAATGGACATACTTAGTTGAAATAATTTTAATAGCTATGAGAAATGACACAGCTGTCAACCCGATTTTTTAAATGAAAGGTGAATCTCTACGTAATAGTTTATAGATCTAAAAAAATCAATAGATGAATAGGACATCCATCTACACCAATACATTTCTCTAGTACATGTTACATTTTTATACACAACCAACTGGATCATCAGATGCGGCACGCATTATTTAATCTATCTCTTAACGTGAATTAGAACTATCCGAAGGTTACTAGGTGTTCTTTATAGATACTTGTTTCCATAATGTCTAGTCTGAATCATGTCTTGGAAATTTGAAGAATATTCCATCAGTAGTGTATAGAGTTATTTAAAAGAAAACCATTATGGTATATATACCATGATAATATACCACCATGGTTAAAAGGACGCCACAATAACCAAGGACAAACATATGGATTCATTGACTATTTTATGAACAATCTTCAAAATCTGTTCTAAACTATGTACCTAGGTTTAACTTAAATGTTCACACAAATAAACTAAGAGATATGCTGCAAAAACCGAATTTCAAATGGGATTTAAAGTGTGCTGGTGCGGAATATTTTGACAAGAGCGTTGCATAGGTAAACGTGACTGAAGTGACAGTGGACAAGAAATTGGGAAATAATAACTCAAATAATCCACGGATATGAAGAATTAGGTTCTCTCACCATATTATAATTTGCTGCAAATGCGTTGATCATTGGTTGATCCGAACAACATTGGATGGCCTACCTAACTGCAGATTTATAATCCGTAAAAATTCTCGGTAATTTCGAAACGAACGTAGCTGACGAATTTAAAATCATATTGCTCCTTTGGGAGCAAAAACCTCCTCGATATAAAAATAAAACGTGAAAGGTTTATAATTCTTTCAAAATTTCTATCAAAAGTTTGCCAATGAATACTTTTTAAACATTTCGCGTGGCCGTTTTCGAAATTTAGCGAAGAAAGACATCGAGAACCTCAAAGTAGGCCAAAAAAACCTCTAAAAAATTCAAAGTAGGCCAAAATAGGTACTTGCAAAAACACATTCTAAAGCAATTATTCTCTCCGTTTTTGTATGACGAGCCCAACAACAATCGATGAACAACTTCTCAGGATAGCTACACATAAAGAGATTTCAAAAATATTTGACCTTTATTCTAGGATAGCATATTTAGTTAAATCGGATTATCATATGCCTGTTAAACATTATGTTATTAAATTAGATACCGATCTTTAATTGGTTCTACGAAGGATCCAAACAAATATGATAATGTTCCTAAAATGTTACGAGCTTTACTGCAGCATTGTAAGGTTATACAAATGTTGCATAACGTTTTAAAATGTTTTATAACTAACTACTAGGTAGTAATACAACCCTTTATATAAATATTTGAGACAAAGTGAAATTCGTGCAAAAATTAGGAATTTTAATTTAGATAAAAAAGCCTTGAGTTTTGCTTAGCAGCGTAATTCGAAATTGTTCCAAGAACCTCGGTACTAGGCTGCTAGAAACAACAGAATTTGTGGAAGATCTTAGGCTCTATGTCTTAAATCTACTCGATGAATAAAGTTAAAATAAAGTATGAGTTAAATGAATCTCTCAGCCTCGGACCTTCTCGTTGTCCTTTTCCGCATTTATGTTTTACTTGTTGCATGTATTAGTCGTCGAGATTCGAAAAATGTCTCATGGTTTTGATTAAGAATGGTTCTGCAATTGAATTGTAACTAAAATATATTTAGACATGATATATTTAGACCCTCATATATTTCAAATTAGCAAAACTTTTAACCAGAGCATGAAAGATTACTGAATACTGAGTATATATAGTTATATTTTTGTTGTTGTTTATGCTACCCCCGTCTAATACAAATATTAAAAATGAATCACCAATGAGATAAAATATTCAGGAGGTCAAGATCGTGGAAACAGAGTTAGCTACTCTGATCAATAGAAAGAAGAGTTTCCTTGTGCGAATTCAAGATTATTCCAGTGAGCAAGAAATTGCTTTTTTCAAGTCCGCAGTAAAGATGCTAGAACAACGTTGAAACACATTGTTCTAGCATCTATACTGCAGACTTTGAACAATGAAAATTACCGAACGTTGTTAAAAAAATATTGCTCTAGCCTTTTTACTGCTTTTTACTATTTCCCATATCCACATTCTCTATTTATTTCTGTATCTCCTTTGCAAGGTTTACCTCCACCACTTGGTCTTAGAGAGTCACACTTTCTAGTTTTCTTTCGAGTTCCTCCTCCATGTTCAAAAGTACAATTACTATATGACGTCCATTCACTAAATTTTCCATCAACTAATAATTTGAAAGAAATCAGCAAAATGTACAGATCATTTTGTAAAACAATGGCTTTTAAAGGATGATTTACGCAATTTATAAGATTTTGCGCAAAGACAAAATAAGACATTTTATTGGTAGAAATTGACATCACACGTCGTGCGATAGAATGCTTTCGTGCACCTTAACATAAATTGATCACTTTGTTGAATGATATTGCTACCTAGCATGCACTTCCTGGTCAAGTATAGGCTTGTGTACGACGTTGGACATAGTCAAGTGGTGACAGTGATAAGTTCCTCCCCAAATGTGACAACAATATGCCATGGCTGGTCAAATTTAGCTCTTGTAGAGAATAAGAATAAGAGAATTGAACTTGGGGATAAATATTTACGTGAACGATAAAAAAAACCAACCAGCTTTGAGGCTTTTTAGCAATTGAGGCGATGTAGACATCCCACTTTAAGTCATAAGTAAGCTTTAAGTCAAGTAAACGATCAAAATAATTAAATAGTTTAGGTTGGTTCCATTCATAGAGATTGCGGGAAAAGAGGGAAATTTAAGACGATGAAAGGATACGTTTTTATTTTCTGCGTTAAATGAAACAAGCCACTTTTTACCTTATTGAACAACAACTAAAAGGTCAGAAGTTAAATTAGTTTTTACAGTATTAATCGCCCATCTAGGACAACCTTCATTTTGCGATTAGAAAAACGATTTGATGAGAGAAAATAGTTAAGCAGAAATAACCGTAGGCAGTAAGTTTATGAATGAGACCTCTGTGCCAGACTTTAGAAATGACTCGTGTTTCTAGCGAACAATCTAGTGCTTTGTCAGTGATAAATGTTAGAATATCAACTGTTGAGCGAGAACAGCAAAAGCCGTATTGGAAATCAGACAAGAGTTTCGATTTATCAAAATAAATTACAAGATATTTGTTCAGGACAGATTCAAAGATTTTACTTACAGTGGGAAGTAGACTGATAGGGAAACGTCAGAAAAATTTAAACGACCTGTTAAGCGCCATTAGCGTATGAAAGAAATATCAAAACTTTTCGATACCAAGCACTATGCGCTTAAATCTGTTTAAATCAATTTTTGTGGCCTTGTCCAAACGACAAAAGTTTCCATCTCTCTTATTTCATTTTTTCAAGAGTTATGAATCAAAGATTTCTATGTGCAGACTATTATTACGAATCCTAAATGTCCATTTCATATCATACATAAGCATTCTTTCCACTTTAATCATTTTCCATCATTACGTATTTGCAAAGTAATGTTTTTTGTGTCTTTCTTATTTCATGCATCGTTGCAATTGTTATTTCTCAGTATTCTCAGACATTCGACATTCAAATATATTTCTTCGAATGCCCTATTTATTTTAACAGTTTCTTGGACAATGTCAACTTTAAGGCATGTAATTAAATTCTAATTCGTTTTTATCTGCATTCGAACATTTTTGAAGTTGTACAAAGTTTGAAATTTGGCTTGGTTGCTTAAAAGAGGTATATTCTCGTTGAGTTGTTCGAGAGTCGATTAATGCTAATCTAGAATCAATGCTAGATTAACACTACTTTCTACCAATCAAATGTCGTCAAAAGACAATTTAACTAATCATCTTCGAACAACTGGGATCGGAATAAACCAATTTTGAAATTATAAACAATGGTTTTAAAAGAAATGTTTTTTGTTGTCGAATAATGAAATAATAAATAACCAACCGACCAATACTTTGAAGATCTGATTTTTGTTCATACTGATATTCCGATAATTTACCTGAAAAATTGTACTTCCTCCCAGCGTATCTGAAACTCCTTGTAGGGAAGTTCTTTTCCGTGGCATTGCCTTTTCAGAGCGAATGAAAGGCTAATGAGATTGTTCACCCATGGATGTAGTCTGACACAGCCAAACGGTCTGGAAGATTTCAGGTGTCTTACTTTCTTTCGTTTTCTTAAAAAAAAAAAAAAATCGTTTTGGTTTCATCAGAATCAGACCATCATGGATGCATCTTTTTTTATTCTAGTTTTTTTCTTTGATTTCCGTCTAGACACATTTTCAATAGAATGTTTATAACTATTTAATTAGAACAGAAAATTCATGAAATTCGAGGATTGCACTCTCTTACGCAAAGTCTTAAGCCCGTTTTCCATTCAACGCATATTTCCCTGTAGACAGTTTTTTTTCCGGTTAAAAAATATTTCCGGTGGCGGGAACTTTATAGCGGGAACTTTATAGTTTTTTTTTGTAAAAAGTATTTTAAAGTACCTTATTTTGTACTAATTTTTGTGTGTATTTTGCAAGGAGAAAGCGTATTTTTTGCACATGATAAGTTAACACATTCACGTGAACTCGTTCTTAGTGATTTTGGTTTTTAAACTTTTCCAGGTTTACATAAATAAAAAATATCAAATACCCACGAGACCCACGATGGCATGAGACCCACGTAATTTAGCAGACTCTGTAGTTTCATGTATTTCTTACAATTTTTACAATTTCATATTTGTAAGGTCATTCTTATTGATCGTTTGCTCGATATTTGAAATTAACCAAACAACTAAAAGCCAAATCAATTTGAAAATCACACCATCATTTTCAAACATCATCATGATAAAAGTAAAAACATCGAAATGTTGCAAATAGTACAACAAAAGAATAATGATTAAAAACCATTTCCATTGGTGTTTGCTTCTACAACAACAGCAGTTCTAAGCACAAACATCAGAGTTAAAACTTTTTAATTTACAGTACGTGCCAAAATAAAATGAAAGGATGCTATTGTTCGTTCTTAACCCTATTATATACCCCCCCAGTTGAAATTTTACGATATATCCTGAACAACAAATCAAACGAAACATTTCGGTGTAATGACAATTAATAATATTATGCAGAAAATGTGCTGTCAGTGCTCTCTTCCAGAGAGGTGTATAAAAACTATTCGATTATTTTCACATATATCCTTTGTCTGTCGATATAAGATATTATTGAATGATCTATTGTTTCAATATTTTTCTGTCTATGTCATATGAGTTATTTATTGCTCTCCTCCACATTTTTTGCAGGAAATCTTCTTATTGCTCTCCTCCACACTTGTTTTTTAATGACAACTTTTTTATTAACTTTGATACTTCTGGCTCCCCATAGCACTATAGATAATCAGCTAATTCATTCATTTTGATAGTAAAAGACTAAGCAGGGTTTACTAAGTGTTAAATAATTGTCTATTTTACAGAAATACTAATTTCGACTGAAGCTGACCGTAAAATGTTTGAAGAATTTTGGCGCGCTGTTGTAGGCTAATCATGACTTAAAACAGTTTTTGTTTTGTATAATGTAGTAAAAGGCACATCATTTTACACTTTAAATGTAAAAACAGAATCAAAAAATCTTATTTCGTTCCTGAGATATAGCCAATTAGAAATAAGATAAAAAAATGGTAATTTTTTCTGAACAAATGCGGACATGCACTAGTTACATGCATTTTTACGCTTGCAGCATGCTTTTATCTTGAGAAAACCATGATAGGCGGGCACTTTTGTCCCCCCCCCCACCTTCCATTTATTCAACGTACCTAAAAAGCCGATATATAATTGCCATACAATGCAAACAGTTTCTGTGCAAAACTT